>OX388305.1:31203338-31441555 GCA_947579605.1 Athripsodes cinereus
TGAAACACAACACCTTTTCGACGAATCCAATCTGCATGTTTTGGTGACAAGCCGTGCCTCGTCCCGTATGCAAAGGCAAGAGCCAAGTCTCTGCCAGACTGTACGCAGTGAAATGGAGTAAAACATTCATCTCATATATATAAATATATATATATACCTAATTGCTCTCATTCGAAGTGGTATTTTTAGTTGTTAGTACCTACGTAGGTTACGAAGATGTTTGGGTAATTTGCAATGAAATTATAAAATATTAAAGTTGTTTACCCTACAAATATTTGACAGTTTTATAGAAAAGACCACGTGACTCTTAATCTTCTTCTTTTGCTTCGGTTAGGACTATGTCCTGTGATTCTCGGAGCCTGCTCCTGGGAGGTGGATGTCCAACTGTCCCTCCATCGTTTAGGTGGTCTTCCTGGGTGACTCTTAATGATGTACGTATATCTGGAGTCCATTAAGGGCATAGCATAGACACATATATGCGTACGGACTAAAATATTTACAATTGGATTAAGTAGACTGTACACTTATCATCCCATAGACATGTAACTAGCTTGTACTCACACAATAATATAATATGGTAGGTATATTCTACTTAATATTATGATGCAGTCCTCCAATGATAAGAGATGATCAAATATTGTATGAAAGAAATAATACAATAACATTTTATTGGATATCAGTGTAAGTGTTGTATACACCTTGAAGAAATATAGGTACAACGTGTTGATCCAGTATGCCCTGTCTATATATAACAATAACAAATAATATGTATAAGCATAAATATAGGTACACTGATGTTTTCAGCGACGAATGATGTGATGCTTAGTTTGATGTTATATCGGTATTGGTCGAGATTAGGCACAGAAGTGTTAGTGTTGTTTATTTATTTTGTTAAACAATGTTTTTCAAAAGAAATATGGCAATAAAGTAATGGAGAAGTTTATAGAGTAGACACAAGAAACAATATAAAATTCCTATCTATAAGTGCTTAAAATAAACTCAAGAGTATAATCAAGAAATAAACACCTGATAAATCGTAATTTATCTGTAGATTAAAATGTGACATAATATTTAAAGTAATTGTGGAATATTGTTAGTATTCAGTATCAAAACTGCTTCGATATTGTGAACATGATGTTAAT
Organism: Athripsodes cinereus; assembly: GCA_947579605.1. NCBI lineage: Eukaryota > Metazoa > Arthropoda > Insecta > Trichoptera > Leptoceridae > Athripsodes > Athripsodes cinereus. The sequence continues at coordinate 31,204,481 of OX388305.1, forward strand.
TATTTACGTTTTGGTGTTTAGTGTGATATTATTGTGTAATGCACAAAATAAGGAATTCTCGGGTGAACTTGTCGGGAAGAATGCTACACTCACTTCTATATCGCCCGACAAATTCTTCCTAAATAAAATATTCAACAAGTATGGAGACGAGAATGTTATAACATTTGAGGTTAGTTGTTTTTATTAGGTATGCATATACATACCTCCACAATATACCTAATAGTATATAATACATATTATTATGTATGAAACAATACTAATACAAATTAAACATTTTATACTTGAACTGAAACAATTATAATCCTTAGCCTTATTCAATAGGAAGCCAGGTATTGATGCAGGTATACCAACACTTAAAGGTATTACGACTGATTTGATATCTTTACAAACTTCGCGAAATGGAATTAGTTGAAAGAAATACATTGTACTTATTTTTCAGGGTTTTGAACATCTTCTAGACAGTCTTGGCCTCGGGGGTAATGTTTTTGCATCACCCCATGAACTAGCCTTACACAGAATTAATGGCTCGTTCCATGCTATACATGATCCTTCACACAGGCACAAGAGACACACCTCTAGAGGTAAATATTTCTCTACCATTTGTAGTCTTTTCATATGCGATTTTGCTTGAAATTACAGAAAGGACTAAAATGCTTTTCAGCAATAATTTGATACAAGTCAATGCGTTGTGACTAAGACTAACTCGCTCCTGCCAATGTAAAATTGTAGCTCGCTCAATCTATGTTTACCTCTGGTACATCTAAATGAATCTAAGTATATACCTATAAATTTCCTCGTCATCCAATGCTCCTCTTAGGGAAACATAACGTTTCTATTACTTACATTAGGTATAGCTGATTTGCAAAAAGTAAAATAAATTAATTGCATGAGAGAAATAGATACAGTTGATATTATCAACCGACAGTTATTGGTGGAAATCCATGTTGAATTAATTATAAATAATAAACTTATTTATAGTATATCCACTGTGACTTTTTATCGGAAGCCGGCTCGTGTCCAATAAAAAGTCACAGTGGACACGAGCCGGCTTCCGATAAAAAGTCACAGTGGATATAGTATAAATAAGTGTTTTATTTATAATTAATTGAGATAGATACGATAGATGTTTTGTAAAGGCTGATACAGCCGTTTATTATGTAAATAAATAAATAAATAAATGTATGCGAGACTTATCGGTATGAGGGTGAGAGGATAAAAAAATACCAATGAAAATGAAAACGTTTTTTATAAAAATGTCATTTGTATTTCGGGGTCGAAAATAAAATTCATTTTCTGCTGTTTTTTCGATTATCTAAAGATGTTATATTATTTAATTTGTCTTAAAAATATCTTAGACCGTTTTATGAGAAAGTGCTCTGCATTATTACATCTTATTATTCTTTCAATGCAATGAACTAATGTTTATCATTTAAATTACATTTTTTACTACATGTAATAACCGTTTCTCCTGTGATTTGTTCTTTCATAATTTCTTATATCAAAACAAAGTATCAAATTAAAAAAAAAACTCATTAGGAAATATTGCATTTTCTTGGTGCCAATGTCGCCTGTAAGAGATATGCCGAATAATAATATATTTCCTTTTAGAAAATCAAAAAATCGCAGAACCAAAGTGTGTATAAATAATCTCAGAAATGAAATTCCAGAAAATCAAAAATAAGAGCTACCTATGATGTTCGTACATACATACGATTTTTTTTTCATGTTTAAACATACATACATGTTTAAACATACATACATACTTACCATTACGCCGCTTCCCTTGTATAGTAAACAGAAAGGATAGAGGGCCACTTCTTCCTGTCTTTGCACATGCTTTTTGCTTTAATCACGTCTATATAACTCCTCGTGCATGCTCTCTCGTTCATTGTACTCAGCACGCGCTTTTCCTTCAGGATCTGTTCTACAAGCTCTAGCCATTGAATCCTCGGCCGGCCACGTCTCCGAGTATCCTTTCTCACAGCCATGTATAATATATATTTTTTTGTCTCTGTCTTTATTCATTGTATTTATTCAACTTGGTTATCACACTAACTTTCATTTCACATTCTTCACGTACAGTACTGCTACGCACTCGATCTCTAAGACTTTTCTCAACGATATTATTTCTACTGTATCGTATTTTTTCAGCTATGTTCACGTCTCACTTACATACATCAGTGTTGGTACTAAGATAGAAAAGTACGCCAATATGTTTATATTCGTTATTCGTTCAGTCGTTTCTATTATTTGTGAAATGGCACCATTTAGGTATCTCGTTGCCTGCAACTTTTTTCCTTTCAATTCGCTTTCACACTTTTCATCTCTCGTGAAAAAAACTAAGCAAATACCTACAAACATACGTCTACTTGCTCTAACATTTCGTTGTCAATCATTACCTGATATACTGCTCTTTCTCAGACACGATAATTTTAATATTTTTCGTACTCATCTCAATCCATCACTAGCACACTTTTTACATACACACGTCGCATCATTCGCGGCAAATCGCTTTCAGTTTCAGTCATTAATACAAAATCAACGGCAAAAATTAACGCTCTTACATTCATTCCATTCAGATCAACACCTACATTCATCTCTTTCAGTGGACGAATACAATGACCAATGTATAAAACGAAGAGCCATGGCGACATAACACACCCTTGCTTCATTCCTTTAGTCAGCTTAAACCATTCCGAAAGGTTATTATATACTTAAACACAAATAGAGCATCTTAAGGTTATTATATACTTTAACACAAATAGAAAGCACAAAAAAGCCACTGGGCTTATCCAACATAAAAAGTCTAGATACGCCACTAACTCAACTATATGTAACGACGCCAAAAAAAGCACCTACTCTACTGACTATAGTTGTAGTATATTAGATGTCAATTCTAATTTTCAACCAAGATTTTCATGCAGTTTGTACCATGTCGGATAAAGCATCGGTGATCAACATGAGGCTCACCCTATATTTATTTTTTCATAAGTAGACCAATAACAAATGACGTCACAGATACCTATTTGGAGGGCCTCGACCACCAACATAACCGAATAAAAATAAAATAATTGCCAAATTGACCATAAATTGCTGCTCAACCAAGACCCAACCAACCAAGTTAAACATAAATATACTTTCCATCACAGTTTATAAGGCATATATTTTTTCAAAAAAACAAAGCACATGAAAGGAAAAGTGTTAAAATGGTGTCCCTTCACTGTGGTGAGTTTTTTCAACGAAGGTAGGTATATCCTTTTATATAAAATGTTTATATAACTACCAGGACTTTTGTTACCACTTTGGTGCGAGCCGTGTAACATTATTTACTTTGATTCATTACGAGTATTTTATTTTCATGTGTTAAGAATCACGGATTATAAATTATTATCATAAATTATTGCTTAAAACGACGCTAACCACTGCAAATAAACTACAGATGGACATTCGTGTATAAGAATTCTTCGAATAAACCTTCGCAAATGTTTTCATATTTTTGGACACTTGAACCTGTGTCACTTACAGTAAATGTGCAAATAGATAGATAAATTGTACCTACTCGCTGGAGATTTTATACGAGAATACAATAATCCCGTGGAGCATCCGGTAAAGAATTGGTCTCCCACTCTTCTCCTTAAGTTTTCGAGTGTCCTGTAAAAGGCAGGTGTACGAAAAAATTGGGACATTTTACATCTTAAATTCAGCGATGAGGTTTGCCACCCATCCAGAATGTCTTGATTTTATGTTGGCACGAAGAGGACAGCTTGCATGTTTCTTACATGCAGCTGGTCTCCTGGCTGCCCCACTTGTGGGATGTGCCGTGATGGTGTAGTAGTAGTAGTAGTACAATAATATCCAGTCCATGTATTGTTCAAGAGTCATTAAATAATTGAGTGCTTGACTTACACAAATAAAAACAAATGTTTGTTTCCTGTTTGTCACTTGAAACGAAAAGTAGATAAAATACCTATGCTAGTGATGTTGTAATATTTAATGGTAGGATCTATTATTATTAGCTTTATACCCGCCCTCGTTCACATTATAATCATTAAAATAAAGATTCGATACAATGAAATTAAAATTACAATGATTTGGTAAAACATTGTGAATAAAATTACTTTCCTATAGGGGCATTTGATGTACCTTAGGACAATTTTACCTTTGGGCAGTTGTAATTTCAATAGGTTGCCATAGATTTAAAAATCTGCAAATTCACAAAAATATAATAATTTTGTGATGTCGCCACTTAATCGTGTTTGGTATGACATAAGTGCATTAATTCGTCTGGGATGACAGTTTGAAGATTTTTTGATCAAAAAGTAAATTTTTCACTCATTTATATTGTTTCTATTATTCTGGTTGTGTTGTTGGTGTGTGGCATATACAATATGAATATCAAATATGACTATGAATACATCATTGGTTTACCGCTGTCATAACTCCAACTTGTTCTGCGCCCCAAAATATCTGTCGGTATCGAAATTTTTGTTATGTTATACCTATGGACAATGCTGCTGTAAACCTCTGGACGCGTCCAAAGGTACACAATCATTTTGACAGCTTTCGTTTGGTAGAATTATATTTTTTAAATAGAATAAATTTATTAAATATTAATGAATTTGCAACATTTTTATGAATTAATGTAGATATAATTTTGTGAATTGTGTATAATTCTTATTTGCATCAACATCACAATATACTTATTATTTTTAGTGCCGCAAAGTAAAAAAGGTGTAAAAAGGATTCAACCCTCTTTAGAAGATATAATAAATGCAATTAATATGAGTGTAAGTAAGGTGAAAGCATACGAAAAGTAGCAGCAAAGTATAAATTATCTAAATCGACACTTCATCATTATTTAAAAAAGCTCAAAACCACGACTACCGAACCAGCAACTGTTTTACCAAATTATGCTGTTAAAAAATGTTAAGTGCTGAAGAACTCAAGCTCTATGACTATTTAGAAAAAGTTGCGTTCTTCAATTTTGCATTAACTGTGGCACGAGAAAGAGAGATGGCATTCCAATTTGCTTTTGCCCAAAATAAAAATATGGCACAATCATGGAACATAAAAAAAAATCGAGTTTGGAATGCATTCGTGGAGTTAGAAAACGTTTTCTTCAGCTATCGTTGAGAAAGCCAGACTCAACAAGCTTAGCGAGAGCAACTATATAGTAAGTTACAATCCATCGGGTTGGTCTGCAACAAGTTCAGATTTTCTTCTCCATTCCTCCCTATTTTCAGCTAATCTCTTTAGTTTTATTATGTGCCACAATTCAAGTCCTTCTTCTCCTCCTTTTGCCTACCCTGTTTAACACCTCTTCGTTTTCGACCTGTTCCAATCAATGGATCTTCAGCATGCGTCTGTAGCACCACATCTCAAAGGCCGCCAACCGTCCGTTCTCACTCTTGCTGATGGTTCACGACTCGCAACTATATAACTTTAATAAAACAAACGTTGTCCAATTCTTTGATAATTTAAAAATGTCGAGTAACAATTTAGATGAAACGGGCAACTCCAACCTGCACAAACCTGGTAAAGTTTTAGCTCCCAAAAGTGTAAGAAAATTTGGAACCATGACAGTAGCAGAAAGAGTAGTAAATGTCACAATGATTGTTTGCATCGATGCCAATGGAAATTATAGCATTGCTCCGATGCTTATTTTTCCAAGGGTAAATTTTAAATTATCAAATAAAATAAATATTTATTATTATTTTGTTTTGTGTTACTGTTGAGTAATGTGGTGTTCTCACTTTGGCGAATATCGCCAGGCACCAAAATATCGCTAGCCATTTGAACCGTGTGAACAAAATGACAGCTAGTCTGAAACGATAAAAACCAGTAGAAACGATATCGTCTCGAGTTGACCACCTTCCAACTTTTCTGCCGATTGAACGATTCGCGCATGCGCGGATGTGCGCGGCGTTCGTATCTATGGTAAAAACTTTATAACCTATAAATTTTACAATGTTTCCCGCTTCGTGACAGCTGTTATCTTTGTTGTTGGTTTGTGGCGTTTGTTTCCTTAATTAAAAGGCGCCTTATAACCTCTACTATAACATTTTCGACTAAAAATAAACACTTCGCGATCTCCATCTCGACGCCATTTTGAAAACAGTGTCAAAATCAAAGCGCATCTGACAGATCGTTTCTATATTGGTGGACTGTGTGAACAGGTGTGACGATCAATGGATGTCCGGCGAATTTTGTTTTTTTGCCTGGCGATATATTTTGGTATTCGCCAAATGTGAACACCCTATAAGACTAACGCACGACCAGTTTTGCGGACTCCGAGTTCGCATCATCAGGTGCTGATCTATAGTATATATACTCAACAGTAACACAAAACAAAATAATAATAAATATTTATTTTATTTTATTTGATAATTTAAAATGAAGTGTTACAAAGTAAATGCCGACACAATTAATTTAAGTAAAATTTAAAAGCTATATGCTGTTTAGCGACCCACTTAGATGTATTGGTAGTGCAAATCCAAGTGGTTATTCAAACGAAAAAAAAAATCTGGAATAAATAATCCAGTGTTATTGATTATGGACACGAATCTCATAATCGATTGAAATTATTGATAAAGCTATAGATTCAGGAATAGTAATTTTGACTCTTTATCTACATACTTCCCACAGAATACAACCGTTAAAAAAGTGTCTTTGGAACATACAAAACAATTTACCACAATGCTGCAGAAGAATATATTATGATCATGAATCCAGGAAAATCCATATCGATATACTAAATTAGAGGATTGGTTGGGAAATCATATCTCCGGTCATTCACAATAGGGAACATTGTGAATGAATAAAAACACGGGTATCTGGCCAATTGATAGAAATATTTTTAATCTAAATTAATTCTTTGATTCACATCCACTTTTCTGTCCTAAGGTACACACATAGCTGTCCGAAGGTACAACTTGTCGTTGTACCTTTGGACAAAAACGAATGATTTCAGAAAAACGCAAATTTTGTCGATAAATAAAAATGTGAGAAATGACAAAAAAAAAACTGACGATAGAAATGTTTTCAGACTACTTATTTAAAAAAACTATTAACCAAAATCTCCTTTCGTTTAGGAGAAAAAAAAATATCGAATGTGAAAAAAAATAATTTGTCCTAAGGTACAACAAATGTCCTAATTTGTTTTGTAAATTTGTCATAATAAATGTAGGAAGATACATACTTACAAACTCGGACAATATTACAGATAGTTTTGAATACTAGTAGTCTGATACCTACCTAGATAGATAGATACAGCTACATAAAAGAATATTACAGATAGTTTGGAATACTAATAGTCTGATACCTAGATACATGAATACTAATAGTCTGGAATAATATGGAATACTGATAGTTTGGTACCTACCTAGATAGATATATGAAAAAATATTACAGATAGTTTGAAAATTAAAGTCTCATGCCTAGATAGATAGATACATAAAAACACCATTAGTGATCCAGTTTATGTTTATGTACAGACTTCATACTAGCAAACATAATACGATACTTATCGAAGTTAGTTAATACGCACCTACACTATAGTATATTATTTTCATCCTAGATATTTAAGATAGTAGTTATAGTATAATAAATAGAACCAAATCACTACCTATTGTGAACCGCCAAAATGAAGACACATTCTGGGTAAAACGTTGGAGAACAGTGACTCGTGAGACCTGCGATTCCGAAGACATCACAAAATACGGCAGGAAAAGAAGACGCTTCTGGTGCGACCACGCAGAATCAATAGGGGATGAAGAAGAAGTTATGGAGTAATCTTACGCTAGTCTTGATAATTATAAATAGGTACTGTAGTCGAGTACGTCCTATACGAATGCGAGTGCTCTATTTTTAGCCACAAGTGGTCTATTATTAGGTTTTCTTCAGAAATATCTATTTCGGAAACGCTATTATGAAATATTTTATTTTATTTTCCTTTATTGGCATTTCTACAGGTTTTTACATAAATATAGTATAAAACAATTAGGTATAGTATTAACCCAATTACAGAATGCACAAATGTTTACAAATACTGTATATAATTAAGATTCCCAGATTAAAAGTACCCATCTATGTAACCCAAAAATAAAAAACCCAAAACAATAACTTTAAAAATTCTAAAAAAAAAATTAAAATAGTTAAAATATAATAATTGAAATCAATTTGCTCGGTGTTATGCGTAAACCAGAAACATCTCTGTGCATAGATAGGTAGAAGGTAAACACACATCTGGCAATGATTGTACCTATTATTATCAAAGGACAATGATTTAGTATATCAGCTACCCTTTTAGTGATATTGCCGCGTAACATGCATGTGCATCAAGTATCATACTTATATTTTCCGCTTAATAATCCTCATGTTTGTGAACGTAATTGTTTGATTCACGTGACGAACAATATTGAATTGAAACGTGATATGATATTCAAATAAATCATCTAGATATGAAATATGAAACTATAAAATAGTGAAGGTCAATAGTAATTCAACAATATCACAAGATAAAATATGAGCTTACTTCAACAAGCAAGAAAAATAATCTTTTCCCTATTTTTCTAAATCAAGAATTAATTATTTAGACATTCTATCTTATCCATCCCTACCTTCATCATTTTTAGGCACCTTATTCATCCTTTGAATAACAATGCTAATCTGAACATTTTTCTTCCTGATTTGTTTTTCAGATCACGACTCTGACTCTAAAAGATGTCTGTCACCAAAGGAGATGATTGAACTATACCATTTAGAAATACAACCAGGAATAATTCTAATAAATCCAAACACATTCTTAGAGTTGTGTCCAGCTTTGGTGTACCAGTTAGATCAAAAGGCTTGTTACCACGGTGAACCTTTAGAAATGGAAATAAAAGATAGATATTTGAGCAAGTATCAATTCAACAATTATTATCCAAATTATTGACCAAATAATAATTATTTTCACAAACAATCCTATGCCTGATACTTAAAACTTTTTGTTCACTTACTACTTCATTCATAATTCAACCTAATCTAACAGCTGTACCTATAGGTAGCGACATCAAACTCATCAGAGTTTAAGTTCTGAAATTTTATTCTTATTGTTTGCCTATGACCCCATGTCGATTATACGAGATCATATTTTTATCTAAATACCCATATTTTTCAGAATTTTTTTCAAAAATTTTACTTAATTTGGGTAATTAATAACCTTTTTGTTTGATTTCAGGTTGGATTTATGCATGTTTGTCTGTTTTTCTCATAAGTGCCACCGGACTATTGGGAGTTGCTATCATGCCTTTGGCAAATTCTAGCATTTTTCAAGAAATCCTCCATTTTTTAGTAGCGTTAGCTATAGGAACATTATGTGGAGATGCAATGCTTCACCTCCTTCCCCATGCTTTAACTCACCACTCTCATGGAAAACAAGAAGATGACCACAACGATCCCATATTAAAATGTGGTGTGGTTTTGATGACAATTCTTTTTTTTTATTCAATCGAGGCTATTATGCGAATATGCACCGGTTCATCAAACCATCAACATTCTCATAGTCCACCAAAACGAAGCAGTATTCTCAAAACTGACTTAGATGAAGTAGAAATCCACGCGATGTTAAATTTTACAATGGAAAAGAAAAAAAAAACGGTGGCTCCAATTGCCATAATGGTAATTCTGGGCGATGGGCTACACAATATAACAGATGGATTAGCCATTGGAGCAGCATTTAGCAGTGATCCCGTCACTGGTTTTGCTACAGCCCTCGCTGTTTTCTGTCACGAATTACCACATGAGTTAGGAGATTTTGCTGTTCTCATCAGATCTGGAATGTCAATCAAAAAAGCCTTACTCTACAACGTACTTTCTTCTGTACTGAGTTTTATTGGTACACTGCTAGGGTTGTGGCTGGCTAAAGATCACGAATCAGCTTCTCAATGGATATACGCGGCTACTGCTGGCACATTCCTTTATATATCCTTAGCTGACCTAATTCCAGAAATTACATCAAATGGGTCTGGAAAATTAACTGATTTTTGTATAGCGTTTATCGGGATAATGTGTGGTGGAATAATAATGCTTTGCATAGCTTTGTATGAAGACAAACTAAAATATTTATTTGATACGTAATACATAATAATTAAACATATTTATATGTAAATATTTTACTGATAATGATCTGGACCAACGACTTTCCGCGTGTCAATTACAATGAATCAGTATTTCAAGGGTGTACCCAGGATCTCAACGATTAAAGAAAAGGACGCAAAATTGATGGTAAAGTGTGGAAAAATAGAAATCCCTCGGTCCCAATCCCAAGAATTCAAACTGAACACAGATTATATAGATAAAACAACATATTATTGAAAATCGTTACCTGGGATAAACTGGGAGTAAAAGACTAAAAGCAGGTTACATGAAAATTAAAGATTCGGGTAGTTTCTTGAATTCTTGTAAAGTCGACTTGATCAAATTTATCTAAGCTGCTGCCCCTAGCCCTAGAAAATATCCTGGGTACACCTTTGCAATATTATCTAACTAAGTAAGCACAATCAGAGTGAATCAAATGTGCGGAGCGTCGAGCAAAATAATCTTGCGGGGACCCTATATTCTCTTCACAGAAATATGAAGGAAGCTCGAAAAAGATTAAAAAGTTTGAACATATACGTACACAATTAAGTGTAACACTAGAACATGTTCAAATAAACTTTTATCTCATTTGCTGCTAATAAAATTTAAATCGTAGGATCCCTAGAGACGCGGATCACAGATAGTTATCCATTCACCCATCTTATACGTGGACCACCACTGATCACAAACAATGAAGAGCAATCAGTAAAAAATACAATTTCCCCAGAATAGTGATATTTTTTTAGAATTCTGTAATAATAATTATTATGTACCTATGTACATCAGTACCTACTATTTGTGTTCTTCATAGTTATTTACATAATATTTGAAGTTTTTTTTACAAAAACTACAAAACTGAACGCGAGGTGGTTTTTCACAAATTGAAAAAACCTTCTATATTTAAAAATAATTAAATATTTGGATTTTCTTAAACGAATTATTATTAAAGATGCTCTTACTCTTCTTCACGTTTTGTGGCCGAGAATACTGTTATCTAGTAAAATAAATGAAAAAAGCCTCTGTCACTCACTCCGTTTTTGTATACCTAATTTTGACACTTATGCTATTTTTGTAAAAAAAAAAACAGGAAAAAATATGACAGTTATGTTGTTTTGTGAAAAAAAGAAGATACTTAGCGTAAATTACGTATTCAAAGTCTTAAAAAAAAGTTAACTTGGAGAACTTAAGAAATTTATTAGCCGTTTCAAATCAGATACTTTATTTGGATTCATGGCAATCGGATTCTCATACAATCTTTCTAAATCTAATTCACTTGGTTGTGGTCGTTTATTCCTTTATACCACTGAATGAATGCCTCTCTCACTAACACATACTGAAAATCATTGTCTTTTTTATTTCGCGGACCTGTTTAATTCTCATAGCAGGTTTGCTTTGTTTTAAGAAATAAGGTTCCAATGCTTTCTTTATAATATAAAAAAAAACATTAGTTTTATCTATAAAACTTATCATAAGCTATTGTTCTTTGAACATCAAATGGTGATGGATATTGGCATACTCTTTTCCATTACACTGTTCAAATCTTCAGGAAATTCAGCCGTACATTTATTTTTTATTTCCGAGAAGACCAAAATTTTAGTTGGTTGTCAGGTAACTATGGCCTCTAATAGAAAAAAATATTTGATAGATAAACAGATTGGAAGCATGTACCATACATACAAAAAATTCAATCATCACATTATGTAGTTTTTGTTCTGACCATCGCTGAAGAGAACAAAGTGATTACTGTAAATATTATTTTCATTGAAATATTTTAACAACAAAGACGTAACATCATTCTGACCCTTTTTTCTTTTTGAACTTTGTTTTTCCCTAAATCGTGGATGCCAAAAACATAAGATGTACCTGCATTCCGGGCCAGTTTTTCGTGCTGAAATCAGATTATTTTTGTGGTTTAGCTGTTCCAATTCTTTCGCTTTCTTATTTTTTTTTTTCATATCCTCTTTTTTTTACTCCTCGTTTTGGTTTTTTAAAAGAAACAGCACACCTATCGTCAAACATATTTTGTTTGCAAAAACAACATAACTACATTAATAAAATACTGTCAGATATGTTGTTTTTGTAAAAATTCTATTCACTTACATTGTTTTTGTAAAATCAATGAAATTTCAATGTCATTTTTTGCCTATTATTTCGTTTTTATCAAAGAGTTACTTAAACATGCCTATGGCATTTTTCGAGAGAAATAAAATGGCACCAAATACTTGAAAACAGAAGTTTTGTTGATTATGCAGTTTTTTGTAAAAAAAAAACCTTCATTTGTGATATCCTTACTATTTATTTAATATACTTTTATTAAGTGTGGGTACAATATGTTTTTATTATAAATATACCTACACTCGCCTTTTGTTATAGCTATGTTATTATACTTAATCCCATAATTATGTAACTCATTCTCGTATAAAAATTGTTTAGCAGTCACATTATTAGGTATGGAAGCAATAACGGCATAACCATTAATTAATAGCATGTTTTTCTATTTTGAAATAATTTATCTAGTTAATTAAATAATATTCAATTTACACGTTGTAGGAAGCATCCATGAACCATTTTGTATTTTTGGACAATCCACACATAAAAATCTATGGGATCCACCATATATTGTCTATGCATATTCTTAAGCATATTCATTTTTATCTATATCTATGTTTAGGTATATTATGTAAAATGACATTTGCGTGGTACCTATTTTGTAAATTTATATTATAAAGAAGTGGGTGGGATGATCGTCGAGTACTTTTATTGATATTATCTAATTTCTTGCTGAATATAGTTGTACTGTCACAATTTGGCAACTTTTTTTTCTGCTGAGAGTATGTCAATATTATAAATAAAATTGACAGCGTTATTTTATTAACAGAAGCCGTCACTCTTTGACATGATAAAATTTTTGGTTAGTATAACAAATTATAACATATGTGTGTTATTTCATTTATTATTTAAGAATGCGTTTATAGTTATTATTTTGATGTCATTAGTTGCAACTACTTGAAATAACATATCTTGCCGAGTTGTAAGAAATCTGAGAAATATTTTTATCCTGAATCATGCTACATTGCGGATTCCAAATGTGTTTTAACAAAATATTTATCTGAATATTTATTGATTTTTGTTTTTATTGAATGTTTCTTAGCTAGGAAACAAGGGAACAATTTTTATTCAATTAATTATAAATAAAACACTTTTTATAGTATATCCACTGTGACTTTTTATTAGACGCTTGCCGGCTTTCAAGAGCTGCCGCTCTCATTATCAGGCTGGCATAAAGTGTCACTTTCGATCTTCGCAATACTCACTTCTGTCATTTTACGCAAGCCTGATGATGAGAGCGGAAGCTCTTGAAAGCTGGCTCCCATCTAATAAAAAGTCACAGTGAAAATACTACAAAAGTGTTTTATTTATAATGAATTCAACCAAAAACCTTCAATTTAAAACATCAACTTTACTAGTTTATTTTTATTGTTTTTTCAATGATCAAGGATTATATTCCATACAGTTTTACTAATTACATTTGAGAAATAAGATAATATTCATGAATGTGTAAGTAGTGGAGAACAAAAATATTGTAGGTGCATGAAAGACCTCAGACGTTTTTGTTATTTCCAGTTGACTTTTGGAGGAGGTGTATACACAGGCATGTATATGGCACAAAACTATGAAGTGAGTATTGCAACAATGGAAAGTGGAGAACTCAGAATAATACTTATTTTATTATCGTAGTATATTAAAAAAGCAGTTTATTTGAGATGAGCATTTTTTTATATAAGCTACTTAATAAAACGTAATACCATTATTAAAATAATTATCATTACTTATCTCCGAAAAACATCTAAACCCTCCTCTCTATGTCATGGAAACATTCAGTATGAATGGCACACCGCATTACTTAATGAAAAACCATGCAAATAAAATCCTCATTTGTATCAAAATTAGATGATCAGATAATAGTCGCTCTGATTGAAAGAGGCTGGTTTCTGCCCTGTGCTCGCGAGAAGAGTGATGATGAGATATATCATTAGCCTTTAATATCACTACAATCGACCATGTTAAAACATTGTGAAGTTTACGTAGCTCTTTATTAATGTGTTATGTAGAGGTAAACAAGAAATAGATATTCAACATTTAATAAATATGTATTAAGTAGGAAAACTGTGAAACAAAATCGACGAAATGCAGACTTTTACAAGGCGATTCAGTTTAGTAACAAAAATATTTTCACATAAGTCATAAGTACTTAATTTCAAAAATTATTTGCAGGTTCCTAAAGTTGATGATCCAGGGAAATTAATAGAAAGGATCAAGGAATATGTCGATGCACAAATGAGCAAGGCGGGAGAGAAGAAAAAGAATGATTGAGAATAGTGTTGTTGTGTTTTAGATAATTATACTTGATTTTAGTAGCTAAGAAGAAAGGTCTTTGAAAAGAAATGAATTAAACATGTTTGTAAATATTTCTTCACATTATATTATGTTAAATATTATTATTCTTTTATTAATAAAGTGTTCAATATGAATTAGCTCTAAACTTTTTTTATAATAAGGAGGCTCCACCACCGATAAACTCTACTCTTGTTTGAGGCTCTACAAAGAAAAGCCAATCACTGGAGTGTGTTGGCAGCAAACCCATACTTTGACATTTGTACAGTGCCATTAGAATGTTGAGTATATTTCCAACCAAGTAGACTAGCTTTTGTCCTATGGCATGAGATCCTTCTATCATTTTAAAAGTACTCTGTGTCTGGAACAGTGCTTTCACTGGTCTGATGAACAACATGCCCACCATCATAATGGGAAATATGGAGATAGAATTGCCCGCCATGTACATAATGAATATATTCATAGGAACTTGCTTAAGAGGCCCAAGTGCAACATCCCACAATTTTTTGATGATGAGATGATTAGCATCATTTTCCTTGTTGGATTCTGTGTGGCTCTGGCCTACAGCAGGGTTGTATCCTGGAGGGGAGGGTAATTCAACACTGCCAGATTTATTTCTGAAAATTATAAGAGTATACACATATATAAACAAACATTCAGCAAATTCTGATACATTAAATTTTATTCTGAGGAAACTGAAACTCATTAAAGAATTTGTACTAACTTTTGATTAAAATCCAAAGCCCACTTAAATTTGCGATTTGAGACTTTGAGAGACATTATTATAAATACTGCAATTAAAGGAATTTAGTGGTTTATGCACAATTTCTATAAAAAAACAATGACAAGGATTTAACAAATAATTATAATAGTAACCGCAATCTATATCCACCAAATTGCTCAATGCGAAAACGTCAGTGTCAGAACGGAATACAACATCGCTGTCTTTGGTCCACGGTGTTGCCAACTCTGATTTAAAAAAAATATAATCTCTAAAGGGTCGTTCACATTTGCTCACTTTCAGTGATCACTCCGGATGATCCTTCAAGATGAACAGGTGTGAACAGGCGTTTCATCGCTAGTGATCACTAGCGATGACGGAGGAAAGAGATTACCACTCGTCATAATTTTGATGAAAGGTCCTTTCACTGAAACGACCATAAACAAGTTTTATCTTATTATTTGTTTAATTCTCTATGAATTTGTATTGAATGTCAGAATCATGTACAAAATTATTATGCAATCGAGAACTATATTAATTTATTTTAAGTGTTATTTTTCATTTTTGAATTTGTTTAATTATTTTTATACGAAAATACGTCAAACTACATACAACATGAGTGAGAGTGTTGACACCGTTCGCGCGCTTTCTAAGTTGCCGGCGTGTTTAACGAAGGCTCCGTGCTTATATTATTTTTGTGACGGTCATAAGTGTCGGTTACTAATTATATTTTGAACACTTAATTATCAGATATATATCTATCATTTGTGATAATTATTGCTTACTTAATTCTGCTCAGAAGAGTGAATTCTGTGATTTTATCTTTCCGTTTTAATCAAGCTTCAATACACTCTATTCTATCAGTGTTGTGTTTTTGTTTCAACATCAAGTTGCAACATGTGTTACTAATAATAATAACTACCCCATAGCACATCTAATAACAATAATAATAATAAATCCTTCGTTGTGAAGTGTGAAAGAGATGTCCACATGTTTTCAGTACAACAATTATGATCCGTCCCTTTTTTGCAATGTTCTACCGGTCAACGAAACACTGTTGTTAGTACTGCAGAAATATGATATACTAAGAAATAAAGATGACAAGAGACCTGCTTACAGAAAAACGCATCGTGGTACAAGAGCAAGGAAACATGTCAACAAACAAAGCTCTTCTCTCTCAAACCGAGACTGCCAATACTCTAGGCATCCTCCAAAAGGGAAGGAAGTTACAGTGGGAAGTTGGAACGCTAGGTCTGTGAACAATAAGGTTGATGATATTGACGACATATTCAGACAACACAATCTGAACGTCCTCGCGATTTCCGAAACTTGGCATGAAGACGCACAATCCATTTGCCTTGGTCAGCTGAGGATGAAGGGCTACAACATCATCGAAAGAGCACGAGAGATTCCTCCTGACACCGTTACAAACACTACCAGCTTCATAAATCATGGAGGAGTGGCAGTAATCTCTCAAGGAAAGTATAAACTTCTTCCTATTAAACTTAATAAATATTGCTCATTTGAATATGTAGGCTGTAAAATCTTTTCCTCTAGTGCCGAGATGATAATTATAAACGTATACCGTCCCGGCTCAAAGCCTCCTAACTCCAATTTCTTCTCCGAATTCTCTCAACTCATGGAAACTTTATCTCAGTATGCATGCTCCGTCATTATAACTGGAGATATAAACATTAGATTGGAACGAATAGATAATCCTAACACCATTAAATTCCATAAAATCATGGCAGACCACAACACCAATCAATTGATTACAGAACCCACACATAATGAAGGAGGCACTTTGGACGTTCTGATCACACGCACTGGTCACGAACCAACACACACAAGTGTAAAAGACATGGTTCTCTCAGATCATAGTCTAATTATCTCAAAATTCGCCTTTGACCCACCTGCTCCTTCGTACTCAAAGATAACATCGCGCTGCTGGACGAATTTCAACATAAACCAATTCAAACAAGATCTTGCCTCATCATTACTACTCGATGAGAATTTTCTGCAGACATTAGATATCAACATAATAACCCAAGAATATAATTCCACCCTAAAGAATATTCTTGATAATAATGCCCCTGTAAAGACGAAAATTTCTAGAAACAGGAGCAAAGACGCACAAATTTGGTTTGATGATGAATGTCGTGAAAAGAAAAGAATTATGAGAAGAAAGGAAAGACAGTATAGACGTACAAAAACAAATGACAGTCGTCTACAATGGCTGATGTCTCAAAAAGAATGGAAGAGAACACTGAATAAGAAAAAGAGTGAATACTGGTGTGACAAATTAGAATCCAATAAGAATAATCCTAAACAGCTATGGAATAATATCAACAAAATATGTGGCAAGAGCATTCAATCTAATATAGATTCTGATTTGAACGCGAATGAAGTTGCAGACTATTTCAACGAAAAGATCGAAAATATCCGATCAACATCTGTATCACATTCTTGTACTAAGAACACCTCATCTCTCTCCGCTCCAAGTTCAACACTTCAAGAATTTAGAATGCTCTCGGAAGAAGAAGTGAAAAAATTCGTTCTCCAACAGCCAAACAAACAATCTGAACTTGATTCTCTTCCCACATGGCTAATGAAAATCTGTGTCGATATCCTCACTCCAGTAATCACCAAAATAGTAAACCTTTCACTATCTAATGGCATATTTCCTTGTAACTTTAAAAAATCAATAGTCAAACCAATATTAAAAAAACACAACCTAGACTCTAATTGTCCCGGCAACTACCGTCCAATAACAAACCTGTGCTCCCTGTCAAAACTGCTAGAACGAATCGTGTGTGATCAATTGACAAAGTTCCTTAATGTGACGAACCTTTTTGCAAAAAATCAATCTGGCTATCGGCAATTTCACTCCACTGAAACGATACTCATGAGAACTGTATCGGACCTAATATCTCGCATGGGAAATGCCGAACTAACACTAGTGTCTTTCCTCGATATGAGTGCAGCTTTTGACACGGTTGATCATAGTATACTTCTCTCAAAGCTAGAGAATGAGTTCGGCATTAGGGACAAGGTTTTAACGTGGATGTCTTCATACCTATCCAACCGAGAATATGAAGTCAAATTTAATAACACAACATCCAGAAAACACTCAACGTTATATGGAGTTCCACAGGGTTCTGTTCTTGGACCAATCTTGTTCAACTTATACACCAATCAATTAGAGTATGTTATTCAAAACTTAGGCTTTACAACATATTGTTATGCAGACGATCGCATTTTCTTTAAATCATGCACCCCGGAATCCAAATCTGCTCTTGAGCAAGAAGTCGTTTCGTGCATAACGGACATTTCATCCTGGATGTCTAACAATATGCTTAAAATCAACCCCACCAAAACTGAATTTCTCTGGATAGCGTCTCCACGAAGACAACATCTCATAAACGCTGACCCTATTCGTGTACAAAACGAGGACATAGTCCCATCTAACCACGTTAAGTTCCTCGGAGCGCATCTTGATAACGCCCTTACGATGGAGAAACACATATCATCTACTGTTAGTAGTGGTTTCTATACTTTAAGGCAGCTCAAGAACATAAGGAAAAATATATCAACCGACGGAGCTAAAACCATAATCAACTCATTCGTCGTATCACGATTGGATTACTGCAATGGCATCCTCGCAAATCTTCCGCAATATCAACTCCAGAGGATTCAGTCCGTTTTTAACGCGGCTGCACGTTTCATTTACCAACTAAATCGCTCTGCACACATATCTGCCACCCTTCAATCTCTTCACTGGCTCAGATGTCCGGAGAGAGTTGAATTTAAAGTGTGTTTGACAGTATTTAAGGCACTTCATGCTATGGCCCCAGAATATATCATGGAACTCTGTGGTAGACAGGCGTTAAGTCATAGACAGACAACACTTAGGTCTTGTCAAGATATTACAACTAGGGAATCCAATCCCGCATCAAAATCGCGATCCCGCAAGACTGCGGGATTGAGGTCATCAGTCCCGCGGATCCCGCGGGATTTGCGGGATTGAGATTTTTTAATAAAAAAAACTGTTTCTAGTAGATACTTAGTTATTTAAAAATATATATCAAATAAAGACGAGTAAATTTTAGTTTTTTTTTATTATTATGCAGCTTTTTTACTCATATTACTAATTAACAAGTGGAAATAATGATGTTTTAGAGGTATAAATAATCAGCTTCTTATAAGGAACAATATAAGTCAACATTTCACCTTATAGATTTGTAATTTGTATGAGCAATTGAACATATTTATTAGTTTCGACTTTTAGAGGCATAAAAAATAGTTTTTTTTCTGATAATACTATCGAATAAATGATAAGTACCTAACATATCATCTTTTAGATTTGATCTAATCTTGTTGGATAAATAGCTAGCGGCGAAAAAAGCACGTTCAGCTTCCACGCTATTAGGTAGAGTTGACTTCATGTTACTTGGCTATCCATTCTGTACGGAGACTGTGCTCTAATTCATCTTCTAGTATAGGCGAAGGCTCATCATTTAATAGATTCCATAAAGGCGTGACTTATTCATCGCCATGGTCATCAACTTGTTGGTTTTGAGTTTCAGGTTGTACCTGCGTGTCTGACAACAGTCTCTCAATTAAACACTTCATTTCAGTTCGAAGTGTAACTTTGCTTGGATGAAAGAATGGACCGTCCACGACATTTGTAGATCCTGAATCTTTTTCTAGATATTTGTTAGGATTTTCTAAGCACAGCAACACGACAGTCATTGATGTGCTGCGTTATTTTATCGGACACTTCAAGTTCCTGGCTTAACCTGGTATTTTGTCGATCCAGTTTTCTTATCATGAAACGCAATGTGGTTCCTGCAGAAACTAATGTTGCGTCCTCGCGGCATAAGACATTTACAGCAAGCTTCACTGGCTCTAAAGCTCGTTCAATTTTACTCAATGTTATAAATTCTTCATCAGTGAATGAAAATGAAGAATATGTCAGTTTAAGATCAATAAGTGCTTTAAGTATGTACTGTTTGACTTGGATGAACCTCGATCACATTGATGCGAGACTGTTCCAGCGCGTTCGGCAATCTAGGATCAGCTGTAATTCTTTGCAGAAGATCATTTGTTACTGGAGATTTCGAACTAAAAAGCTTGACAATTTTCCTGACTTTTTGAATCAGTAAAAACAAAAAATGGTATAAGTTATAATGATTTTCATTGAAAAATCTATTGGTCTGACAATACTTATCTACCTGCATTGTGGTAGCAAATCTCCTTCTTGAATGTCTTCCTCTACCGAAAAGTCACCTTTCTCGTCATCATCATCTTCATTTTCATTATCACTCCCAACATCCGGTCTATTTTCGAGTATTTCAACTTGACTTTATTTCTTCTTCTTGTCTCTGATTGCATTTCTATTGCTTCAAGAACAGCGAGTTGCAACCCATGTGCAAAGCATAACTGGTGGTGCGCTGATAATAATCTCCCAACCTTCTTCATGACTGCTGCACCATCGGTTGTTGCTGCGATCACATCTAGATTTAGGAAACTCTAATTATTTTCCATACAAATTATATAGAAAAGTCACGAGATCCAAGGCAAAGTAGTTAATTAACTTACCATTGAGGCTGTGCTGGGTTTAATAAATAATCAGAACGTCGTCTGAGCCCATTCTTAAATATTTTCTTCAGTCCCGCAAGCGTGCGGGATCCCGCATCAGTAATCCCGCATTTCTGATCCCGCAAAAAAGGTGCGGGATCCCGCATTTACGGGATCCCGCTTTTGCGGGATTGGATTCCCTAATTACAACTAAATTGGAGGTGACCAGTACTGTATCGAAACCAGTGTACGTGGAGCGTGCTTTTGCAATATCGGCACCTGTAGTCTGGAACAGGCTTCCACAAATGATCAGAGAAACGCAGGACATATCTCGTTTCAAGAACCAACTGAAGACTTATCTATTCAAGAAATCTCACGGAATAATCCAAGCACAACCTTAGTTAGTAAAGAGCGCCCTTGAGGTGGATTTTTTTTCACAAAACGGCGCTTTACAAATCATCCAAATAATAATAATAATAATAATGGCAGTGAAAGCATAGGATGAACAAATGTGAACAGGCGTGTTCACTTTCGATGAACAGGTTTGACCCTGACACTCTGGATGATCATCCAAAGTGAAGCAATGTGAATGCTACTTAAAGGGGCATTCATACTTGTTTACTTTGTGAACGCCCTTTTTAGTTAAGAATCAACGTGCAAGATTCTTTATCAAATCTAGAATTTAAGTTCTCGAACACACCACCACCAAATCTAAGAAGATCGCGAACTCATTTTTCAATATCCGGATAGCAAATCTGATTTGGAAGCCTAAAAAATGTTCTTCACTTTTCAAAATCGTGACCCAGCCATCACTGCGATCTCTCTATATGAAGGAGTTCTGGTTCTACCTTGAGAGTCTCACGAACATAATTACGTATTTCTTATACGGTCTTTCAATAACACCCTAACCACTCCCCTGAGGAACCGCATTTCCGCTGCCTGTAATCTTTATCTCAAGCTCTCCTTGAGCATCCAAATCTGGTGTCCATATGTGAGGATAGGACGTCGATCACTATTGATAAAACGCCTGTCCACACCTTTTCATTTTGGAGGATCATCCAGAGTGATTTCTGAATGTGAACGCCCCTTAAGCTATGTTTTCTTCATAATCTGAGCTGGCAACATTAGCACGGATTATATTCATAGAGTAAGAGTATTGTAATTACATATTAATATTACTAAAGTATGTTATATTGTAGGCTGAGACGGTTTTGGTATTCGTTTGTTATTTGCTAATGTGACAGAATTCAATTTAATAACCTTGTCATTTCAGGAAATAATGGTTTCCACGTTAAAACCTTTATCAGCATTATTTCGAAATTCACGTAACGCGCCTTACGCTGCTAAGCGCCATACTTCCAAAATATCCTCGATTCAATACTGCATAGACTCAGTCAGGTGAATTCTTTCAGTAAGACTGTCATGTAATAAAATAATATAAAAATGTTAAATGAATATGGTAACTTCTGTAGATTATAGCAAATTTAGACTGTATTGAATATAATATGTTGCGTACTCAGGTAAAGAAAATAGAGTATAATAATATTATATTAAAAGTAGAGTATAAAAATTCGACAGCTTACAATAAAGCATGCATTTGTATGTGAGGGTAATTATCTCCTTACTAATGTTGTCATATACAAATTATTGTTTTTTCTAGATAGGCAGTATGATTATGAGAATTATCTTTCAACACTGCTACTGGCAGATCCATTAAGACATGGGGCATTTGTAATAAGAGCTTTCAATATTGAAGTAGCCAGAGTCCAGGACCAAGTGTCTGATAGTAAAATAGGATTGATGAGACTTCAGTTCTGGAGTGATACATTGGATAATATATATTCTCTTAAAGAAAATGCTTTTCCAGCCCACCCAGTCGCTCAAGAATTACGAAAAGTATAAATACACATTTTTTTTAAGATGAATTTGGATTTGAATTAAGTCTCAAATACAGACACCCTCACAGTAAGTTGCTTGCTTGTGTCGTGAAGCTGAAACCTGGAATCCCGAAATTGGAAGTACGAGGCTCGACCATCAAGTTTATCGGCTGCCTCAATATTGCCAATACATCTCAATGCCTTGTATTTTTTTTTACTGACTTCTAATTGAACCATCAGTTTGAAGAAGGGAATAAATCCAAGTGAACCACATTTGAGAAAACGGAAAAAAACTTCACAACTCTTTTATTTGTAATATTCGTGTCTGTTGTTGTAGGGGACAAATATAAAGAATAATGTTTTATATAATGTGTAACATGATATTTTTTTTTGTTCTTTTTACTTTTTGAGATATTTAAGATCGAAATTTGTGGATTTGTTCCCTTCTTCAAACTTACAAAGATCTTTGAGGCAATCGTTTGTTAAATGTATGACAATTAAAAAACGGTTCAATAAAACTACATTATTGATTTCTAATTTTGTAAAAAAATCAACAATAAGTGCAAAAAAAATGCAACACTATATAAAAAGTCCCTTTGCCTATATAAAATGGTCGTACAAAATGACCCTTTTAATGTGAATATTTTTTTCTGCCACACAACACGTTTAGCAGTATCATTCAATGAAGAAGATTTTATTTTCTTGTTCAAATCTTTACACACATCTACTTGTGGGCGACCAAATCTTAATCCCAAATTTTCATTAAAATATTTTCTATAAAAATTATTTTTTACAACTGTTGTAAAATTTGGATATTTTGTACAGTACAGTTATTAAAAATCATTTTAAAATTGAGGTCGGAATTCAAATATTTTACTTTTTTATTGGAATAGTGAGACACTTAGGTAGAAAATGATCTTATATGGTCGTCAATAGTATTAACTAGGTACTTGAGTTGATAAAAAATTTCCGCGGTTTTGGTGTTTCCCCCGTTTATCCTCTGGCGATTTTCTTTCAGCAACCAATGAAGTTGAAAAAAATACCTTATTCTTTATTGAGTACAGAACTGAAAAACTTTTATTACAATCATTAATTTTTTTTGCTCTTGGACCTTCGACGAGTAATAGATGAATGTAGTGTTAAATCCATTAGAACAGTGTATTGCTCATTATTCGAACTGTGATCAAATAATTGTTTTTATATTAATTTTTTCCTCCTTAGGAAACACTTATTTTTACAGCCGCACTCATCATCGGTATTGGTTTTCGAAGGAATATTGCACCCAGTTGTTGTACTAACATATACCGAAGTCTTTTGTTTTTTTGAACTTCATGATTGTATAAATTTGTATTTCTTACACCTATTATAAATTTCCTAGGAATTTCCTCAGCTTAATTACAAGACATAAAAAATATACCTAATTTGTTAAAAAAAGAAAGACACAATCACACTTGACACTAGTAAAAACACAACCAACTGACAAGTATCAACATCATGTGTAATATTAGAGGAAAAAAGATCACCATTTATGGAAAATTCCGAGAAACAGTTTTAAGAAGGGAATAAATCACGGAGTTATTTCCTTCTTCAAACTGTTGAGAATTTAGACAGTGCATAACTCCTCAGAAAATATTGTTTTCTCGTTTTTTTTCACGTGGAGGTGTGCGTTTAGATTTCAATGACACTTTTACAAAATATTTCGATTTTTGATATTTTGGCGTTTGTTCCCTTCTTAAAACTGATGGTTCAATTTTGATTATAGATTTGTCAGCAACATGATGTATCTAAACGATACTTAAATAGAATCGTAAATTGTCGCAAATCAAATATAGGCAAAAGATACTACGATACCTTGGATGATATGGAAACATATTCTGAAGAGTCTGTGTCTCCAATTTATTATTTGTTACTTGAAATTGCTGGATATAAAAATGTTCATTGTGACCACGCTGCATCTCACTTAGGAAAAGCTCAAGGACTTAGTAACTTGCTACGGTATTTATCATTATCTATCTTGCACTTACAAATTCACATTTTTGTATTATTATTTCACTAAATATCATTTGTGTTTGTAGGTCTGTGGAAGTTCTGTCACAAAAGAGGTGTATAATGTTACCCTTAGACTTATTAATGAAACACAATGTCAGTCAAGAGAATGTATTACGTTTGTCAGATACACAGAATGTTAAGGATGTTGTCTTTGAATTTGCTTCGAGAGCAAATCAACATCTAAACAAAGTAGGCTATATTAAATTTTATGACTGTTTTGATATTAATGCATTTTTAAATATTAATATTCTCTACTATACCCTCATGCCACATCCTAAGTGGGGTAGACAGAAAGAATGGAACACCATATTATCCTATCTTTACATGCTTCTTTCGCTTCTTCCAAATTCATGCAGTTTCTCATATATGCATGCCAATTTCATTTATTCAACAGATAACCATACTTGAGAATTTGATTCACATGCTCCAGCAAAGTATTAGCTTAATGTTTGTAAATGTTTATATTCTAGGTTCGAAGTATATCAGTTCCTCAAGATGTTAAGCCTATTTTTCTACCAACAGTAGCTGTGGATTCTTTTTTGAAAAAATTACAAAAATATGATTTCAATCTATTTCACAAGAGAGTTAAAGAAAGAAATCCTTTCCTCCCTATATATTTATTTTGGAATAAGCTTACATCTAAATACTAGGTAATATTTATCTTAATTTACTCAAAATGGTGTTTTCTTTAAATCCTACATCTTTATTTTTGTATGGTTTAATCGCAAGATATGCACCACCTGCAGGATAGAGAAGAGAGATTAGGTGTAACGAAGCTTACAAATTGGCTTAAGCGCTTTATACCTTTATGCAACAGAGGCTACTCACACACTTCTGTAGCCTAATGGTTAGAGCATGTGACTTGTAACACAAAGGTGCTGGTTTCAATACCTAGTAGGTTCTGTTGGCTGAACGAAGTCATTATACAGTGATCAGTGCAATCACCTGCTCTGAAAGGATTAATATAAGAAGAATTTGTGAACTTTGCCATGGTATAAAGCATTTAAGCCAGCCCAAGCTGATCCGTAAAAGTCGTAACACCAATACTCTCTTCTCTGTACTACAGGTGATGTATATCTTGCTATTGAAACGTATCTATTGTAATATATATCATATAAACATTTCTATCAATATTCTGGACGAAATCAATAAAGCAAAGAAGTCCTGCTTCTATGACAGGATTTTTGGTGTCGCAGGACCCGTCATCTAGGACTTTCGTAAAAAACAATCAATAACAACGTTCAGTAGCAAGTTAAAGACATCACTTTTCCAACATAGTTTCTCGGGCCCTTGAGATGGATACTCCATCAAACGGTGTTGAATAAATTATCTAACGTACATACATTTCGTAGGTGTAAAAATACCAGTTTATACGTAAAATACCATTTCGCATATTTATATATATAGCCAGACTTTCGCCAAGTAGTTTTCAGTACAAAATGTATAAAAGATTTCAGTACAAAAAAGAAAGCTGAGTTGGGGAAGCACAAAGATTTTGTTGGATGCGGTGCATACTATACCCCAAACAACATTGAAGGACCCACCGTCCATCCGGATACCACAGAAGTCTGGGGACTTCCATTTATCAGAAATTCTGCACTTATCAAATCTTGTCCACTGAAGGTGCCGTAATGGGCAGCCTGAATCTTTTGACTACTTTCCTTTGATGTCCCTCTAGTCGAGAGAAGCAAGCATAGTAATAATACATATATCTATACAAAATGAATCAAATAAACAAGTCTTCTTAACCTAGATTACAAAAATAAAAGTATTCTATACTCCAAACAATAAATATAAAATTATCCGTATAATATGTACCTTGCAAGGTGTGTGCAAAATGTATCCACTTTCAAAAATATTGTATAAAAAGCCACTGCTTTGACTTATTGATGATTTGCACACACAATGGAAAAATATGAACTAATGTTACAAAGAGAAAAAAAATTGTTTCCATCAAATAGTAGCATCAATATACACATGCTAATAATCTAATACAAGTCATGCTGGCTCTACATATTATACACTCCAAAGATTCTGAGTTATCTTACAGCTTTCGTTGTATATTATCTCCTAGTATGACTATAAAATATATATCTAAGAAAGTCATGTCCCTGCACATTCAAGTTCATATATTCTATCTCAACAAGACATGAATTACTTCAGCATTGACACTGCCTTTTTTATTTTACCTTCAAAGACACATAAACAACAAGTTACATTGTAGTTCAATTGACCATGAAGAGGTCTGTTGGAATCTATTAAATATCCTAAATAATGAAGATATTTAAAAACACAATCACCATTATCAGTGAGTGTATATTGGCTATAGACACACTACTTGAAGATCTTCTTAATCTGCATACCTGTACTGACCATCGAATCATTCTGGAGGTGTGTCTCTATCAGCCAATCATGTGATGTGTTTTCGCATCTAATATGTAAACAAGTTTCCACCAGAGGCTACAATAGGAATTTTCTAGAATATCACAATTATAACAAGGCACAGTATTTTTGTTTTAAAAAAATTACTTTCATTGCAATACAAGAGTGATGATGAAAATATTTTATACTTTGTAGAAATTATTACGTTTTTATGTGTAATGTTTAATTACCTTAATTTTGTCTTGAATAAATATTGATTTTCTAAACACTGCAATTGTATTAAAATTTTACATCCATAAAATCTATGAATTTATTGTAATCCATTATGCTTATTATCATAAAAACAACCTGGGCATTATTGTCTCTTAATCGACCCTGGTTGGTTAACTACAGGACTATAACAAAACTACTGATCACCCCATCAGACACAATCAGTTTAGAACAATCTTGTTGTGTGCAAATATAGTGTAAAGCAGTACTTAACATTTTTTATTTTGTGTCCATGTCTCAGGACATACGAAACCGGAATCGTTGGGAGGTGATAGCCTCTCCTGCGGCTTTGAACACCAACAATCCAATAAGAAGAATTGTTGATAGTCTCTGCGTGGAACCTAATCCTATGAAACCAGTCATAGCTCTTTCAATAGGTTAGTTTTAAAATTACAATTATTTATGTATTTTATTAAGGGCATTAAAATGATATTTCAAAAAAGAGTACAGATAGTAATTTTATATCTTAAGCTTACTCGAAGAATTAGTATTTAGATGAAAGAACCTCAAACGTTTTAAAATGTTCTAAGAGTATTTATTTTTTATATTGATCTGTTTTATCTTTAAATTTAAAAATTAATCAATTTCTTTTTAGTTATAATTGAAAAATTTTACTTAAAAATTGTTAAAATGAAAAATAAATTGTAATACTATTGTTTGTAATTTATAAAATCAAAACAAGACAAAATCTTATTCTGTCACCCTATTGAGGGTAAATTTTACATAAATTATGCATTGCATCATCAGCCTTGAATATAGAGACAAAATAAATAGTACCTGCATACCTGATCACTCGTTAACGAGTGGATGGCCTTTGAACATGAATAGAGTAGACCTAGGCTATGTTTTTTTAATTTAGGTAAAGGTTTAGTTTAATAGATAAGACACGCATCAGTGAAGTGATTCTAGGTTTGATTGGGACTGGAGCCAAATATTTTTATCTTATGATAGAGATGTATCTATGTGAATTGATATTTTGAAAAAAAAGGTACAACATTAAGAAATATGTGCAAGTAACTTACATAATGGGTAGGTACCCAATTATAAATTTGAAATAGACTAAGTTTTAGTCTTCCGTATAACATAAAAATTTCAGTAGGTGTAGCTAGCTGATTTATCACGTTGTAGTATTTTTTTCCAGACAACTAGTAAAGAGAATGTAATAGGTACATACGGATACCAGTACCATCTCAGCTCAAGAATAATGATACCTACTGTCAATTACTTTACTGCATGAAGAATTAGATCACTTTGTTTTTTCATCCTAACTCAACATCGCTTGTGGTAAAGAGAAAAGTCGCGTTGTAGGTATTGATTACTCATTACACTCAATTGGTTCTACGTATACATGTCTATGGTTCTACATCTATTAAATTGACATATTATTTTATAATTTGAAAGTCAGCTGTAAAGATTACTCATTTCAATTTGTCCTGCATCCATTAGATTGATACAGTTAAAGTCGCACTATGGGTTATTTGTTATACATCTTACTTTGTTTTGCACGTATACGTATATTGATGACCATAGTTGTATTTATTATTATTATCTTTCACTACAAGGTATCATAGAAGCGCCCAGATGGAGGTAGGGGTGCAGATCGCCCATAAAAAATTTAATGCATATGTATAATTATGATCCGTGTAATTCAACTATGCAGAAGGATGAATAAATAGATAAGTATAATTGTCGTATATTATAATATATATGTATAATATCGTAAAATATAAGTATAATAAAAAAAAAAAAATATATAAAAAAAAAAAAACAATAAATCATGATTGTCGCGGGCGAACTCGTTTTGCGATGGTTTTTCGTTGCGTGGAAATTCTTAGATTTAAGTGGGATACCCGTTTGGGGAGGAAAATGTTTTCTTTGGTAGCTCTGACAATCGGCGACCCTCAGACTTGCCGCTCTTATTACCCAAAAGAAGGTTTCTGTACACCTTAATTCAAATTAACCGTTTTGAACTACAGTATTACAATATTTTTGTAATAATGGTTTTACTTTTAGGTACTACTTTTTAATTTTTTTTTCTGGTGTATTATACCTATTTGCTTCTCTCGGCTGCAAGGGCATCGAAGGAATATAGTAAAAAAATTGCACACGTAGGGGTTTTAGCCGGTTAGCCTTTCAAACTACCCACTCACATGGCAACTCCCGTGTGGACACAGAAATTAGAATCGGGTTAATTCAAGTCCCCAAACTTTTGCATTATCCAGGTGATCGGGATCGGTAGATCCTTCAGTGTACCCCTTCCCTGTAGTTCATATCTGGGTGGGCATGATATCTTGTAACAGTGTTAAGGATAATAATAATAAATACTTACAATAAATTGTGATATGTGTTAGATCTACTGCGGTAGACCAGCTGTATGTAATTAACATATACAAGCTAACATATGCAAGTCGGGCGCTCCACGGAAAATTTCAGTTCATACTTTCAAATGTAGATAGGTACCTATGTCTATTATATTAATACATAATATTATTTTTATATTTTTCAAAATTATAAAAGCTTCGTACCATTAAATTTCACCCTTCTCTATGTCCACTCAATGTTAGAGGATAAATTACCTATAAAAATATTTTTTTAAATTAAAAAAAGAATTTTTATTTATTATTATGATTCTTATCTTTCTGACGACAGGTTTTAATTGATTTTATGTAATTTTAAAATGGACATGGATGTTGTTCCTAAATAATGTAAAATTCCCTTGAAGTGATATTATCACGGTACGGCGCTATATAAATAGTCATATTATTATTATCTTTTCATGTTAAAGTGCCTATATACACGATCGAAATTTTTATCCGGATAATTTTTGTCTCTATTTTTTATCCGAGAAATTTGAATTACGATAGAGAATTATAGTAGAATTATACCTAATAGTAAGAGAACTATAATAGTATCTAAAGAGAATTATAATAAAATGTTGAATGTATACAAGCGAAACGTGGACATGGTTGAAGAAGGACGAAAGTGGAATAAATGCTGTGGAGATGAGATCGCTGAGGAGGATGGTTGGTAAAACGTTCCGTGATAGAGTGAGGAATGAGGATATTAGAAGAATGAGTGGATGCAAGAGGAGTGTTGTGGATAGAATGCATGTAAATAAATTGAGATGGTTTGGTCATGTGGAACGAATGGAAGAGGAAAGAATGACAAAGAGGATATACTGAGGCTGAAAGCAGGGGTGTGAGGGAGCGCAGGC
Organism: Athripsodes cinereus; assembly: GCA_947579605.1. Lineage (NCBI taxonomy): Eukaryota > Metazoa > Arthropoda > Insecta > Trichoptera > Leptoceridae > Athripsodes > Athripsodes cinereus. The sequence continues at coordinate 31,235,088 of OX388305.1, forward strand.
GTCCGAGAACTACATGGCTTGAACATGTAGATCAAATTCTCAAGGACGGCCGTGTTTTGAGTAAGAGAAATCGACGTGCGTGCATGAGAAATTGTATGACTGTGGAGGAGGCGAAAGACGTATGTAAAGACAGATCTAATTGGCGTTCCGTCCTCTCTGCCTACCCCACTTGGGATACGGTGTGAGGGAATAGATAGATATAGACTTTTGTAAAAGTTAACTTTTTTTTCATAAAAAAAAATATAAGCGGATAAACCGTAATTATAATATGGCTATTTAACAATTTAACACCTCCTAGCCAACCATATTTATATAATAATAATAATCTGGACAATTTATTGAGCGCCGTTTTGTGGTACAAACCACCGCAAGGGCGCATTTTCATTTTCAGTTCATATATATAAAATGTGATTTTAGTACATATTTTTTTTTTTTTTAAAAAGATATACCTATCTGGGTTTTGTTATAAACCCAAATACAACCTTATACACCTTTCACAGTAATTATGTGAAATAGTTTACAAAAACCAGAATTTTAGTAGCATGTTATCTCACTTACATTTATTTTTCTTTTTAATCGTAGTGTATCCTTCATTATTATGTTAAGATTTTTATTGTTAATATAGTATATATGTAATATCATGATTTGTAATGATTGTATAAAATTATCCCAGTAATCATCAAGCAATTAACCTGTGTCGTAAAGGTCGGTAACATGATTCGAAAACCGGATAATCTAAGACTAAGGTATATTTCATGGCATAGCAACACACAATAATATTCTAGAACAAGAAAACTATTCTTCGTATCCTGCTGCAGGGTCATTCCGTGTCAATTCAACACAATTTTGAGAGATTTTCAGAATTGATGTCTCAGATTTTCATGATTTTTTTATGCAGCAATATATCATAGACTTATGAAAAAATACCAAATTTCAGTTAGGTATGTAGCACAATTATTTTTGAAGTTATTAATTTTTAAAAATCACAATTTTTATGAAAAAATCTCATGTCTTGGCACCTTTGGATGCCTATAGACTGGCAACCAGTGATGATATAAACCTGGGAGAGGTCTCGTTTTAAAGCTGTTGAATGGGGCTTTAATCTGATGTGCCACAGGATAGGGGTCACGGTTTGAAAAAAAAAAAAAAATTTAAAATTAAATTTTTAAATTTAAATTTTTTAAAAAGTGACAATTTTAAAAATTCCAAAAAATTGTCAAAAATAGTTTGTAATGTATTAATACATATACCAAAATTCTATTATGGGATCTCAATGGGATCAGGAGATACAGGGCTTCAGAAATGCATGCCCCATTCAACAGCTTTAAAACGAGACCTCTCCCAGGTTTATATCATCACTGGTTGCCAGTCTATAGGCATCCAAAGGTGCCAAGACATGAGATTTTTTCATAAAAATTGTGATTTTTAAAAATTAATAACTTCAAAAATAATTGTGCTACATAACTGAAATTTGGTATTTTTTCATAAGTCTATGATATATTGCTGCATAAAAAAATTCATGAAAATCTGAGACATCAAGTCTGAATCAGTGTGATGATTTGACACGGAATAACCCTGCAACCATCTGAATGATGATATTGCGCGACAATCGTCATAATAATATTGTATTATTATTATATTGTACGTGTTGTGTACATATTGTATTGATACTCGTATTATGTAGATTCCTGTATCTCACCAGCCAATAATTATTCGTAGTGATCAGACACACTGATAAAATAATATTGGTTGATGGATTTCATTTCTTACACTTCGCGGACGGTAGCTATCTTCTTCTTTACGTGTATTGTTGTGCCCCCCTGACATCGACGACCACTTGGGGGAAATCTTTTCTGTTCTGCGCAGCAAGATACAGCCCCTCCACATTTCTCATCCTGGTCCACTCCCGAATGTTCTGAAAAGCCGCTTACTTCCAACTCCTCTACGGCCCTCAATCTTCCCTTCTATAACCAGTAATTTTAGGATGGCATATTTTTGTCCTCTCATTATGTGTCCAAAATGTGAAGTTTTACGGAGCTTGATTGTTGTGAGCAATTGTCTGTGAGTATTTGCTCTACGCCATGGGTGGCCAACCTTTTCAGCAGCCGGGTCAAATTTGAAAAATGAGATTTCCTACCGGGCCACAACGATATAATCCATATAATAATTTTTCTTCACCTTAAAATTTATGCCCCCCCCTCCCGTCACAAAATTTTCAAAATGGTATAGGAATTTGAGATGTTTTGCATATTCCTCGGTTTTTTATTATTATCCCCGAATAACTTTTCAAAAAAGTGACTGGAACTTGTACCGACTATTATTAAAAAAGTGTGCATATGCTTCGCGGGCCACAAGCAGGCACCCCGCGGGCCACAAGCAGGCACCCCGCGGGCCGCGGGTTGGCCACCCTTGCTCTACGCAATGCTTCAACGTTACTTCCCACGTAGCACATGCTAGAAACTTTTGTTGGACTACAATGTCCTAGAAATATTGGATTTTTTTCTTAGAGTGATTCTATTTTTAAGTGAACTCTATGGATAATCTGTAATTAACCCAAAATATCAAATCATTGTATCTATCTGTACCCCCACGCCGTATCCCAAGTGGGGTAGGCAGAGAGAACGGAATGATATATAGATCTATCTTTACATACTTCTTATACATAAATACAATTTCTCACACATTCACGTCGATTTCTCTCAGTCGTCCTTGAGAATTGGATCAAGCCACGTGGTTCTCGGATGGCTACCCTCCTCACACCCCCTATTTCAGATTAGCGATAATAATATTGAAAAAAAATTAAATGATACATAAACCACAGAAGAAAAAGAGTGTTGTGGCTAGATATTCTTAGATTCACATTTCTATGACAAAAATAATTTTGATTTGTGTTTAAACGAATATTACATTGTGTTAATGTTTCAGTAGAAAAATCGCTCTAGCCTCAACAGACACCTCATCTGCGCAACCAACAGATTTTGAAAACTCTTTTGTAGTAGGAAACAGAAAAGGTGTTCCGATGTTTATGAAGCGGCTTAGACTGCAGTATAAGTACACTTTACTCATAGTACGTTCACATTCCTATTTCCAATCACTATGTTCGACGTCTCTTTAGCAGACATGACAACTAACAGCAACCATCTTCATGGATGTGTTCGAGGCTGTTGACAATCTATCTTTGATTGCCAGCCAACCTGTAATAGTTGACTTATCAGCTTGTAATGAACATTTATGCAAGCTGTCAACATGAAATGAAAAACAATAAATTGTTTTTTCTACTATTTGGTTTTAGTTGAGAGAGAGAGACATCTTTTGACTTTGAAGAACAATATCAGTCTGACACTGACAGAACTTCAATTGAAGTCAAGGACAATGACAATGTCCTTAAAAGATGAAAGACGTCTCTCTCAATTAGAAATCACATGGTAGAAAAACATTTGTTTTATATTTCATTGTGGAGTTCCACTAAAAATCGACACAGTGATGCAAATTATCCTCTCCGATCCAATAAAAAATTAATACACTAAGTGGGTGGCAAACCTTATCGCTGAGTCAAAAATGTAAAATGTCTTGATTTTTTCGAAGACGGATAAGAGTGGATATAAAAATAAACAGTCATATTATTATCACCATCATACATATGACATACATTGTATGATATACATTGTATGTTTAGATAACAGGATCCTCATTCCATTCTTAGAATTTATCTTATTTATGCAATCAGAGGATACTAAATATGTAACTACGCAACAAAATAATAAATTATAATTTTATTATAGATGCACATTTACCTTCCTACCTACTTACAATGGAATATGATTATATACATAAACAGTATACGAATAGACATCTAGATTAAGTAGGTATATGAATTAGCAAGCAATCGTGTTATGCATTGATTTGGCATTTTTGGAGTCAAAAACTTTACTAATACCACTAAAAAATACATTTTACGACTCGATCAAGGTTTCGACAGGGATCCTGTTATTCTCAAGCGCAATATTTGACTAATCTATCTAGTATCGACTATAATCTATTGATCTGCAACCTAATGCTAATGATGAACATTATGTGGCGGTAGATGATGACTTTTCCGAATGGAGAACTGTGTAAGAAGTTGAGTACGGTCCCGGGAACGATGTCATAAAGATGACGTAAAAGGAAAGATCTTGACGGGTGACCTGAATAAATAGGTGGGTGTAAGGAGGAATTTTAAAGTGTTTTGGGAATTAATGGAGATAGGAGAGTGAATAAAAATAGAGGAACGAAATATTGATTATTGCCCTAGTGTGTGTGGACTTTTGTACCATATTAAATAAAATAAATAAATAATAGTGAGGAAAGGGGACATAAGGAGAATGAGCGGATGCAAGAAGAGTACTACTGTGGACAGAATGCGCGTAAATAAGTTACGATGGTTTGGACATGTGGCACGTGGAACAATAATAGTGAGGAAAGAGGACATAAGGAGAATGAGCGGATGCAAGAAGAGTACTGTGGACAGAATGCGCGTAAATAAGTTACGATGGTTTGGACATGTGGCACGTGGAACAATAATAGTGAGGAAAGAGGACATAAGGAGAATGAGCGGATGCAAGAAGAGTACTGTGGACAGAATGCGCGTAAATAAGTTACGATGGTTTGGACATGTGGCACGTGGAACAAATGGATGAGGGAAGGATGAATAAGACATGTGAATATGAAAATTGAATGAATATAGAAGAGGCGAACGAAGTATGTAAGGATAGAGCTATAAGGCGCTCCATTCTCTGTCTAACCCCACCATTGAAAATAAATAGATTTTCACAAGTGTATTTTATTAACAATGTTATGATCGGTATTGTATATAGTCGTTTAAATTAATTTATTTCCAAATGCATGTGAAAAACAAAGCAATTAAATACAGATTACTTTAAAAAATATCAGTGCTAATCCTCAGTGGCGTGTTTGGTTTTTTCATATTGGGTAATAAGCTCAATCACAGAGTCATACCCGAAGATTTTCTATATGGCCTCGGTTTGAGAACAATATGAATCAAAACATATACTATAATAATATAGATATAAAGATAATAATTAAAAGACTAATTCTAAAAACAATAGTTATCGAAACAGATACAATTTAATGAAAAATTAAAAAAAAAACAATAGTGAAACCATAGACATACAGTGAAACAACTGAATTTAGAAACTTGTAGCATACCACGTTAGTACTCCCTCTCCAAACAAAAGTACAGTGGAACCTCTCATACGAGTTTAATTCGTTCCAGACTCTTACTCGTTATGCGAAACATTTTTTCTATAGAAATCAATGTAAAATTCAACAATGCGTTCCATGCCGAAAAAATAAGTATTCTTGGAGTACTTAATGATTTTTTTTTATTAACGTTTATTCAATTAAAATTACTTATAAAAGAGTGTAACAACTTGTAATACAATCTAGATTACGAAAAAAACATACCTAAATAAAAATATGAATTTATGACAAATAATTAACCATTTTTAACTAGAAAACTAACCGTAAACGTAACCGTTTCGTAGACATTCTTGACACTCCCTTTGAAGCATCCATCTTCTTAATTTTATCTTTGTTCTTGATAATAGTGCTGTCCTCTTGTGTTTTTTTCTTCTGGGACAATTTTGAACGAATTATAATACTTTGCTCATAAAAAAATACTAATAATATCAATACAAATTTTGGAAGAATGGGTGATCACATGCGAAACCAAGGCGCTAACGGAGCGAGTGCTAAACACAGACTGATGTACTGGCGCGGAAGTCCCGGCTCCGAAGGTCACAAGTGAATGTCGTGAAAAGGGGACTCACCCTTTCTCTGTAACTCGTTGTGCGAAACATCGCTCGTTATGGGAGCAATTTATTCACATTTTATTTTGCTCGTTATGCGAATTACTCGTTATGAGAGGTTCCACTGTATATATTTATTGGAGAGGTACACGTAACATTGAATGTTATGTAATAGGTACTCTTACCTATGAGCTTATCACATATTCAGCAAAATCTGTAGTCTCCGTAAAATAGCAGTGATAATGTTATTAAAATATAAAAAAATATTTCTTAAAAGGTGCATAATGGCCTGGACAGTCTGAGCGTTTGAACAGATATTCGGTCTGATTCAGCGTTAAGTTGATTAGTTACAAAATGATAAGGACTGTCTCTAAATATTTTGTATCATGTTATAAGGATAATGACAAAACATACCTACATAATATATAAATGCGGTTATATTAATGTAAGTACACACTATTTTTCTTTTTCAATGTCATAAACTTATCTATTTCTATTGTAATTTCAAAGCCAAATTTAATAAAATTTTCGAAAGATACTCAACTGAATATACTCAAAATCTAATTTCTTACTTCACATATACATTTTTGAAACTATTTTAATACGTCTATCTACATACAAATAGACAGTTAGAATGGTTTTTGTAAATCTGTTTTCATGCAAAATCTCTGGACTAAATATTTTTCAAATAATAAATAATACGTAGGTAGATACATACATACAATGTTAAATGTCAAATTTTATAAAATTTATAATAACATAAGTAGGTACCTATAATATCAATCAGTAATCAAACAACAATACCAAACACTTCTAAAAAGTCACAATATTATATCAGTAGGTCTAGTCAAAACACATTTTAGCGTTTCGTTTCGTTTTCGTTCAAACGTGGACGACGTTGCGAGAACGTGTCAATTTTCGTAGCTACTTGTGTATTTTAGCTCCGAAAATTGACACGTTCTCGCAACGTCGTCCACGTTTGAACGAAAACGTAACGCTTAAATGTGTTTTGACTAGACCTACAGGCATTTAGCTGGTAAAGTAAAAATATCACGGTAATTTATTACTGAACGAGTGAAGGATAAACAAGTATGCAAAAACTTCAAGTTGCTTACAGAAGAAAAACATGAAAAATCAATAATAATTATGTACCTACGTATTTTATAATAAACTATATCGTATGATAATTTTCATTGAATCACAGAAAGAGTAAAACAGAAAAGAATGTATCAGAAATAAGCGAGTTATGATAAATAATATGTGCAAATGAGATGGTCATAGCATCTGCTTTTTACCCTCAGTTTCAATGCAGCAAAGTGTGCACGAGTGGCAAACTGCAAAAAGATGTACCTAATCACAATGTGTGCAAACGAAAACACCTTTCTTATGAGTATAGTCTGAGAGGACGTCCGGGTTTTTCATATTTATCAACTCAATGACCAAGAAACACTTCATCATACGCGATTCTTAAAATAACTGGATTTTCATAAGGAATGTGTTTATTTATTTCATTTTTTATTAAGAAATCTCTTTTTGGCTTTTATGGAAGATGCGCCACTGGTATACTTGGGTACACAAAGCTTGAGGAATTTTGTTTACAAACATAATACATACCTACATGTTCGTACATAATTAGGTACGTGTTTATGTAAAATGATATGTATCTAAAAGTATGTTGTAAACAGTAAACAAATGTTGTCATCTTTTGTAAAACAATATATTATTAACCTATCTTCTATTAGCCGTAATATTGTGTGGATCAGCGGCTCCCAACCTTTCCTTGTCAACAGTTTTTTTTTTAAATTTATTTTGTTGCAGTATATAAGGTTACAGTATATTGGGTTAGTTGGAAGATATCGCGTCCCTACGATAAACTCGCCCATTGTGCAAAATTATTCGTTTATACCATGTAACCTTATCATTTGTATCCATATATTTTGTACAATAAAGTTTATTATTATTATTATTATATAGGAATTTGTGAAAATATACGATTGCTTCGATTTGGTATACGAATTTAAAAACTCTGCGGACGTCTGTTATAGACATCCAGCAGATCACTCGTTAGATGTCACTGTTATAGTTTTATTTTATTTTTTTGCTCATTATCAGTTACATAACAAAATCAACGAATCTATTCACATAAAAAATAAATATATGCAGCGCCGAGTTTAGGTATCGCTATACTGTATTACCTAAATGTATGCATTATTAGCAATATGATGTTATATGTATTATACCTACCTATTATTCTACTCGTATAATTATTATGTCCGTCTCGTCGACAGGTTTTAGAAAGAATAAAATGTAGGTAGACACATTATGAGTAGGTACTGCTATATACTAATACCTACTAAGTTAAATCTACAAAAAATAATTCCTCCTTGAATTGCGACAGATTTTTAATTAATCACTTTGATTACATTTTAATAATTATTATAATATTATTACGATGACTAAGGTCCACATAGAATTTATGTACATACTAATAATTATCAAGATTAAATTTATTCTCAAATGAGTTGTGTTATGCAACAATCTTTCAAGCCACATCAATCTAACAAAAATTGAGATAATCGATGTACATATTGCTAAACGCAAACACCTGCGTTAGTGAAGATATCAAGAATATTACTCAACGGACACCTTATTTATTCAATCAGTTAACATAAACAACAAATGCCTTCTACATAAAATCCTAACTACGTTACAAAATAAATAGAAGAATCACAAATTTCTCATACAATCAAAGCATTTACCTACGAATTACATAAACGCGATGTGGCGCGAAGATAACCCTTTTGCCTTTGAGTCACGCGAGGTCCCGGATTTGATTCCAAGCAGGGCAAAATTAAGGATAGCATTTTTAAAATTGTCCTGGGTCTGGGTGTTGTGTGTATATCTTTTTAACTTATTGTGCATCATCGCGTCAGTACCCATAATACAAGATACGTATCTTAAAATAGTTTGGGACTAGCATTACTTTACATAAAAAATGATGATATTTCTACAGTGCCTCCATCTAACCATATAGTAATATAAGGTTCCTACTATATTGTATGTAAATAAAATATCAATCAAAATCTCAAATACGAGTACATAATGATACTAGCTGACCCTGCAAACTTTGTTTTGTCATATACTAATATCGCTATTAAAAAATAGGGATTGATGGTAGAAGGGTGAAAATTTAGGGCTGTATGTATTTTTGATTCCTCATCATAAAAAAATAAAAATAAAAATTTGTCCAAAAAATAAAAAAAATCGGGGTGGACCACCCTTAACTTTTAGGGATATGAAAAATAGATGTTGGCCGATTCTCAGACCTACCCGATAAGCACACAAAATTTCATTGAAATCGGTCCAGCCGTTTCGAAGGAGTATGATTACAAACACCGTGACACGAGAATTTTATATATTAGATGGCCGACATTCTATGCCCACTATGGCGCCTTCGGTGTGGACAAGATTTGTGTAGCGTAGAATTCGGATAAATGTAAGTCCCTAGCAGAGAAGTGCAAAATACTTTCAAAAAAGTATTTAAATACAAAATGCAAATACTTTTGAATTTTTGTATTTCAAATACAAAATACTAAATACTTTTTCAAAATGGTATTTAAATACAAAATACAAAATACGTATTTTCAAAATACTTTTTTAAAATACTTATTTAAAATACTTTTTACAAATAGTTGAACAAGGTGTAAGACAGGGGTATTCAATATTTACCGCACTCTTTAACTGTTATATACAGCGAGCCATTGATGAATTGATAGAAGAAATGAAGAACTGGACAAGAGTATAGATTCGATATAGCACAGCTTGCAGATAATGAAGATTGAATAAAGCCTTAGGAAGAACTGTCAAAATACAACATAAAAATAAATAAAGACAAACCAAAATGTATGGTTGTTCGAAGAGATGAGGCGACTGCGAAAATTGTCATAAATGGAGTGAGTATCAAGCAGGAAGCTCAGATATCCTGAACTTGGGCTGCAGAATAAATCAGGATGGATACTCCGAATCTGAAATCGTATGGACTACTGTAACATCATATTATATACAGGACTGCTCCAGACCCTTCTTGATCGTCCTCAGATGGATTTTAATGTTGCCTTTGAATCATTTACAAAGAGAATCAGAGCTGCCACATCACTTCACTACTAAGAAGTCTACACGAGCTGAGAGTCTCAGAGAGAATAGTGTTTAAACTGTGTCTCACTGTCCACAAGGTAGCACACCACCCACTGAGCTGTTCCGCTGACAAAAATTTGAGGCGAAGACTGTGTTCAGCTTCTAATGCAGTGAACAAACTCGTAGAATTCAATATTGCAAATACCTCTAAATTTGCAGATAGGAGAATCAGAATCGCAGCGTCAACTGGGTTGGCCACCCTTGTCATAGATCATTAAACGGCGTCATGTATAATTTGTTCAATCATCATTATTATGTGTGTATATCTCAGGTATGGAGTACTCTAATGGAAATGTTGTAATCGTAATTCAACAAATTGACAAAAAAAGCTTGCGTACGCGCATATGAATTTAATGGCAGAATTTTGTTTCAAACAAATAAAAAGGTATTTTGTAAAAGTATTTTGTGTAAAATACAAAATACTCAAAAAAGTATTTCAAATAAAATACAAAATACTTTTTACGAAAAGGTATTTGAAATACAAAATGAAAATACGTATTTTGTATTTTGTACTTGTATTTTAAGTACTTTTATTTCAAATACGTCACATCTCTGGTCCCTAGACTTCTGCGCTATTCGGTGGGTCGTTGGGTCTCCTTCAATATCTGCCATTCTTCAAGCTCTCTATGTTTCAGTATGGAATAATAATGCATGGATTGTGAGTCAACAATTGATGGTTTGAATGATGACACTCACTTCATAACTCTAAATACATATTGTTGTCCAACGTCATCTTAATAAGAATAATGTAAATCCTCTTTATACACAAGAAACAATATCAGAGTAGATAATAATAATATTTTTCTCTTCATATATATACTTATACCTAACTACCTATCTACATAATAATATAACCTGTTCCACAATGATAATACACGATATTGATAATATTTAAATGCTCTAACTAGTTTTCCGTATATTTTACACAAATATTGAATTTACATAAATAAAGCTTAGAAGCGATTTCTTAGAAATATTAAAAAAATCATATTATACCTATTAGGTGCAAGTAGGTATCTAAAATTGCAAGAGGAGTGTTGTGGATAGAATGCGTGTAAATAAACTGAGATGGTTTGGTCATGTGGAACGAATGGAAGAGGAAAGAATGACAAAGAGGATACACTTGTCTGAAAAGAGGGGTGTGAAGAAGCGCAGGCGTCCGAAAACTACATGACTTGACCATGTAGATCAAATTCTCAAGGACGGCCGTGTTTTGAGTAAGAAAATCGAAGTGCGTACATGAGAAATTGTATGATTTTTAGACAAGCTTAGATAATATGTTCGTTATTTATTTAGTTGAGATATTATAGACACCTCATTCAATAAAACGTCTAATTGTGTAACCCTTCTAAGGGCTCTGGGTCATAACTCCGTTTAGATACACATAATTATGTCTAGTTAATTCTTGGTCGTAGATAAGTAGAATAGACACATGGCCCAAGCTCTCTACGCCTAGGCTTGCTCCGCTTTTACTTATTAGGTTATGTGCTTCAATAATTTCTCTCTATAGTTTCCATTGTTTCACCAAAATATACTAACTTTCACAAATCACTCCAAGGGGTGGATTGCCTAGTTATATTTATAAACTAACTTTATAGATAAGTTCTAATTTTGATCAAATGTAGGTATCAGAAGTAAATTTCCTTATTTTCAGGTGATCCAACTATACTCGGAAACCTCAAACCAGCAGCAGAAACATTTGAAGCAATCAAGAAGAGTTTGTTTTCATTGAAGTTTAACGGGTAAGGCATAGATATTATATCTGAATTCATCAAGAATTTATAATCATTTATTTCAAATGTAATTATTCATATCATTTTTATGGTAGAGTATTGCCTTTAGTACTGAATATTTTATCTCCGAGCCTCCTGGAAAATGCTAAAAAATCTAAATTGCCTATTGTCTATCAACGAATTTCAATCATTATCAATATTAGAATATTATTTTATCGGTGTATCATTTTTTTATATATTATTACAGTTTTAGTAGTTTGGAATTTAGATGTTTCCACCAAAACTAGTTTTAAATTGTGTATAACCAGTAATTGACTATACGTATACCCATTATATTACGTGCCTCCTAATAATTATATAACTATACAGGTATATATTATCTACCTGAACGAAAAGAAAATTCTTTATGACTGCACTCAGTTTTTTTAAGAAATATTTTAATTAATTGTACGAATGCTCAATCTAAAAGGTCAAAACTCAAATCCCATCGCTGGTCTAATCTGCTTTTACGACAAATTACATAAGTTAAGGTTACCTACCTAGAATGATCGACTTGATTTATTAAATTTTTTGAACAGCTACGCCCCCAGCACCGGATATAAGGAAGCCCGCGAGGCTGTAGCTGAGTATAGTAGCTACAAGAACGAGGATGGTTATAGCTGTCGTGTAACTTGGGAAGATGTCATAATTTGCAGTGGATGTTCACACGCCCTCGACCTCTGTATCACCGCCCTAGCTACTCCTGGAAACAACATATTAATACCACGCCCTGGATTCTCTATTTACAAAACATTAGCCGACTCTTTTGGAATTTCTGTAAAATATTATAACTTGCTGGTATGTATCTGCTACATTACGCATAATAGGTATATGTAAATTTATAAAATGATTTGAATAATATGACTGTTTCAAAATTTATATTCTTACAAATAACCAACGCATATGATTATCAATGCAGAAATTCAATATAATTTTACATAACATGTGCGTAGAAATGTCTCCATATTTTATCATTTTACTGCAGCCATCTTTAGATATTCTCTCCAGAAAGTCATGGTTCCATAATTCCAAGTTTTCCAGATCTGAGATTGTCACATTGACTCGCATGCGCTTTGCTCACCACAGATTAGACAGTCATCTTTTTAGGATAGGTTTAGTCTCGTCCTCTTTTTGCGAGCGTGAGCTCGATGTGGAATCCCTGAACCATGTCTTCCTCGGTTGCCCAATAAGAGACGATTTGTATTATGAGATAACTGAAGTCCAGTTTCCGATCAACATTCTTGCCTATTGCAAACTGATACCGTTTCTGTATATCTCGAAATTTAAAAAATCGCCAAAAAAATATTATTTTATATAAGATTGCACTTAGTACCTTAAAATTATATGATACCTTCTAAAAATATTGAACTTGGCACAAATCGTCCCACTAGGAACGGGATGTCGTAATCTCATGAATAATAATTTTTAGATATTCTGAATTACAATGTCGAGCAAATTTGTGCATCATGTTTTCAATTGCCCTTTTCACATGTATCGCCTGAACAACGCAACCTCTGTAACGTATTTTTGTTTTAAATTTTGTAGCTAAAATGATTTTGTTATTTACTCAATGAATACATTTTCTTATCGTAAATGAGATAGAAAGACAAAACACTATGGTACATATTATCGTATCCATGGTTAAAACTACTGAATTTATCACGTGTGTAGTATGTTTTTATTTTAATGGCATTTATTTTTTAGGAAAATCAACAATGGGAAGTCGACATTGCAGACTTAGAAAGTAAAATTGATCATAAGACATCGGCCATTATCGTTATCAATCCATCTAACCCTTGTGGCTCAGTTTACTCTGTGAAACATTTGAAAGAAATCTTAGATGTAGCTTCCAGAAACTTTGTGCCAATAATAGCTGATGAAATATATGAACATTTAGTATTTCCTGATTACAAATATGTCCCACTTGGTGCATTGTCCAAGGATGTTCCTGTTCTATCCTGCAGTGGGATAACCAAGCGATTTTTAGTTCCTGGATGGAGAATAGGGTGGATAGTCATACATGATAGAAATAATATTTTGTCAGGAAGTGTGAAGGAGGGTCTCATAAACCTATCCCAAAGGATTATAGGCAGCAATACTCTGGTTCAGGGTGCCATACCGGACATCTTAAGGAACACCCCTAAGACATTTTTCAGTGATGTTATTAATATGATTCACGTGAGTTTAATTATTTTTGAACAACTCTGACTTAATTCATCATTTCCAAGATCCAAATAGAATAGTTCCTCACCGGGACGCCATGGCGACGTCGCCGGCTACGTAGCCAAATAATTCTACGATTGACGACGTGCCAATCCGAAGCCACGTGAGATAGTCCAAATACATTACGATATGAATTATTTGACAACGTAGCCGGCGACGTCGCCATGGCGTCCCGATGAGGGATGACTCTTATTATACATTGAAAACACACCATATCTACATGCATATTCATGATATATGCGTATATGAATGATATATAGATTTATTCATGGTCGTTTTATTTGTTCCAGTCTCATGCCAAAATGGCATACGAAATACTGAAGCGAGTGAAAGGTTTGAATCCAATAATGCCGCAAGGTGCTATGTATATGATGGTAGGAATAAACATATCCCTTTTCCCGTCAATAAAAGATGATTTGGATTTTGTTGAAAAACTCATGTCAGAACAGTCAGTGTTTTGTTTACCAGGAAAGGTAAAATTTTCTGTTTTTTTTTTCCTGAAATACCAAATATTAAACTTACAATATTGTACCTACATGAGCATACTCAGTAGAGGGCAAAAAGGAACAGCTCCAGCCTCCAGCCCCTAAAAATAATATGAAAATAGTTAAAAGTGAATATCTGCCTTTCCATAGAAATCAGATTAAATATCAGGCAACTTTAGCCGCATCATCAAAGAGTGAAAACTAAGATATAAAGAAGCTCCACACATTTTATAGTTGTTTTGATGATTGTCTGCCGTCTTTATAGTTTGTAATAATTATTTGTTTCAGTGCTTCAACTATCCAAATTTTATGAGAATAGTCTTGACTGTGCCCGACGTGTTGCTCAGGGAGGCTTGTTCTAGAATCACAGAATTTTGCGAAAACCATTCTCTCATAAGCAGCCAAATGTTAAACATGAAGATTATGGATTGCGAAGATATTGAGCGTATTCGTCAACAATAAAAAAAATTAGATATAATTTATTAGTAACCTAAAAACAATGTAGTACAGTTGTTTCCTAAAACATTATTGATTACCTTTACAATATAACATGTTTTTTATTGTATTCCAAATAGATGCCAACCTACTTGATTACAATATTACCTAATACAGTATTATTGTAAATATGAGTATGTGCAACAATGAAACATATTGTAATAAGAGAAAGTCAGGTAATTGCAAACACTGGTAGAACTGAAATAAAACATGCAAAAGCATCGTATGCCTACAAAAAAACCCGAGTATTGTCTAAAAATCAATCTGATAATGACCTGATAAGTCGAAAGATGTTCCTCTCGGAATCAATAATCTATATAGTAGAAAGAAACACTTGTTTCAAGTTACATAATTATCGAATTCTACTACTTGTGTACCGACACAATTAATCCTTATCCTTATATCTTATATATATCTTATAAAAATGATTTTCAAATTTACATACTAACGAAGACCGGGCTATACTCGCCCATTTCAAGGAATTTGCGTTCCATTGACCTGACCATTACAAGATGAGGTATCTATGTGAAATAAAAACCCACTAAATGCCGTACTTTTTTTTTGAGAAGCGAGAAAAACAGCAAAAAAGAGTGTAAAAAAAGTGTGAATGAGATAAAAAATACGTTTTTTACGTCAGCTTGAAAGGGTAAGAAAATATTCTGTACCGCCAAAATTGTGTATCATTATATTGCCATATTGAAATTAATTAAGAAAATATCGATAATTTATTTCGAGTAAATGTATCATTATAAATGTATGTTACATAAAATAGTTTAATTTGTGTTTTTTTAATACTTTTGCAACATGTTTTACGCGAATTAACCAATTTTTAAATAATTTGAACGTGTTGAATGAAGATTACATAAACGAAAAAACATTATTTTTTGTTAACGGCAACATCGGCTGTTTAAATTCAGCCAATCACTTTTTGAATGTTTTTTTTTAAATATTCTACATCAGCCAATCACGTCGCTCGATAATTTGACATATTGGAAATGCGAACGACGCCATATATTTTGACAAAAGAAAGTCGCGATTGTAAAGTCTGCGTTCCGTACAGAATTATTTGTTTACTGCTATACCATCACGGCATATCCCACAAGTGGGGTAGCCAGCCAGATCAGCTGCATGTAAGGAACATGCAAACTGTCCTCTTCGTGCCAATATTATTTGTTTAATTATTACATTTTATAAAATAATAAACTTCAGTATGATAATAAAATATGGTACATTATATTATGTACAAATGTGAGTGGTACCTTATTATGTACAGAGTATCGGCTGTTTAAATGTTTAAATACAGCCAATCACGATAGCCATATTATGACATTAGGAACGGGCGACGCGAAATAAGTAATATTTTGACGAATGATTTTGTAAAAGTTTGTATTCCATATCAAAATTAACAAATATTTATTGACCTATGTGGTAGAAACCTTGACTCTAACCAAGTCGACTATCAAGAAACTCCGTGTAGCTCAAAGGAAGCATGAAAGAGCGATGCTACAAATAAAACTCTGATCGCATTAGAAACACGGGGATTTGTACTATTTGTAGAAGATCGGGAGTTACGGATGTTGTGTAAAGAGTAACAAGGTTGAAGTGGTCATTGGCAGGACATATTGCTAGACTTATAGATCAAAGATGGACAAAAAGGGTAGTGTAGTGGAGATCTCGTGACGATAAAAGGAGTAGAGGAAGACCGTCAGACGACATTAGAAAAATCGCTGGTGACTGGTTGCAGAAGGCCCAGGACAGAGATGCCTGGAGACATATGGGGGAGGCATATGTTCAGCAGTGGGCAGGAATAGCTGCATAAGTAAGTAAATAATGTGTACACATTCATGTATAACAAATAGACATAATATATTATGATACTAAAGTTTCCACGGACAAGAAGAAATATTTGAGGTTATGTTTTAAAAACACAATAAAATATAACATTTGGTATAAATATGAGTCAGTTTTATTTTAAAACATTACTCAAAATATGAAATTATAAACTGACATTATACAATACATTCTGAAGTGATGTATTATTTATGTTGAAGCTAGCTATTCGAAATACGGTGATATTTTATTGATAATAATAATATTAAGTTTGTAGATGGGAAATTATGGAAAATCATTATGTATTGTATTTAATAGTGAGTAATTTACAACTTAATATTAAAACTATGTTTGTTTTTACCTTTTTACAGAAATAATACAAAGCGCACAACAATAAACTTTGATAAGAACATTTCTGATGTTAAAAGAATTTTCATTACCATGACAACGACATTTGAGGTCTAGCAAAAGGTTAGATAAGCGCAAAGACATTCTGAATGTGGAAGCTGGTTTCTGCCTTGTGATTCTAAGAGAGCATTCATTATTATAAATGTAAGAATTTATTTGTGAATTCAAACACATTAGCACTTAAAAAACTTAAGTGATAGTAACGAAAAAATAAGGCTAATTACAGTGTTTTATACAAACTTAATTTATAAAACATTTAATACTTACAACGCACATATATTACATTATATATATATATATAGGTTTGAGGACAGTTTGCATGTTTCTTACATGCAGCTGATCTGCTGGCTACCCCACTTGTGGGATATGCCGTGATGGTATAGTATAGTATATATATAATAACAAGAAAATATAACCAGTTACAAGGAATAACTAATTATTAATCCCTTTGGATTATATTATAATTAATGAAAATGTAACACTGTAAACTTAAGACAAGAAAAATACATTTCTACTAAAATGTACCAAGATTGAAGTGAACTATCACTAAATGAATCATAATTTTTGTAAAACCTGTGTCAGAGAGTTATCTAAAATGTGTTATATAATATAATATATTATTATATTCCTTTACAGATGTGTCCGGTTATATATTTCAATAACAAAAATGACCAAATCAAATATTTGGATGTTATTTAATAAATTGAAATCAGTAGACAACATGCTGCAGCTACAGAAGGAAACGGTAGAGGAAATAAGACTAAACATCTGAGGCGTGACAAATATCCAAGAAGTGGAGATTTGGAAGCATTTTCCAAGTGCTTGACCAACGTCTTGAGGACCTAGCAGGTTATAGGAAGAAGAGAATTAAAAATAATACATAATTTTATAGCCTTATACAAAGATTACAAAGGGTTTCTCTTTTGGGTTAGTTGGAAGATATCGCGTCCCTGCGATAAACTCGCCCATTGTGCAAAATTATTCGTTTATACCATGTAACTTTATCATTTGTATCCATATATTTTGTACAATAAAGTTTATTATTATTATTATTATTATTTCTCTAGAATATTTACTTAACATTATTAAAAATATTTTCATCATAGGCAATATACCTACCTTGCTCGAGGAAAACTCAGATCATTATTCCAATCTTAAAAGCAGAGACTGACCAATTGCACTCTCCTCAACGATAGCCAAAAATACAGAACACATGGTGAAAAATCGACTAGATTGATTCATAGAAGGTAACAGGAAGCAGCAATCTTGGTTTTTCAATTTCAGGAAGAGAATGAGAGTTCTGGACAGCGTAGCTATTTTGGTCACAGATGTTCACTTATCGTTATCGAAGAGAAAGCTCTTGGGAGGTGTATGCTTGGACATCAATAGTGCTTTCGATAATGTTATTATTTTTTTACTATGTGCAAAGCTCGATCAATTGGACATTCCTTCTACCCTATCCGGATGTGAACCGAACCCGCAATCACCACGATTCCTTATTTTCTCCTGTCGTTCCCATAGAAATAGAATAGATGTAATCTAAAATATTATACGACATCAGCGATACCTAGCGGCCGTGGGTAGAACTGATTTGGATTGTTATTCTATGACTGTCAAAACAAAGTTGAACTGTCAAAACAAAATGAAACTCGTAGGCGATACTTGAAAGTGTGCCCGGTATAAAACGTGCAAATAATCGTATATTTCTATATAATTGCGATATCAGTATATCTGGAGAAAAAGTTTCTCATGAAAACCTGTCGTTTCCGGCAAAAATAAAATCTAGTTTTAATTATAGCACACGACTTACTATTTTTTCTTACCTAATGTGAGGTACCGCTAATTTCATTATATTATAATATCTTTTCAGAATCAAAAGTGAGTTATAGTGTCAATAATTTTACAGAATTGTTATGGTTTTAATTTTTTATGAAATACAAGTCACTTTGTCGTGTTAATCTATTTAACAAAATGACTACTTTGGAGGAAGGTGGTCATATGAATATTACAATGTAGGTGACTTGACCCAAGGATTAAACATATATAGGAAGCACAATAAGGGTTGCACCCTCCCTCACCCATGAATGTCAGTTCCTATGTCATCCATACTCTTCAAGAAAATTGTTTCTAAGGAAGGGCTCAAGGTTCGCCTGAAGGACTCCCCCTGACAAAATCCTTCCTGAAATATAGGAAGGCAGTGGGACATCATCAGAATTGAGAAAAATGCTAATGGTCTTTTATCAATTTTCAACTCTTACTAATATTAATTTAATGTTCCAGAGCAAGTTTAAAACAAATAAATTACAAACAAAAACAGTTTTAAAGGAAACAAGGCAACTGCACCAAAAACATAGATGCTTGTCAAAATTCTTTATAAATAGCTATACACCAATCACTTACAAGTGTAGTATATTGTAGCGTGCATAGAGAGTTCAAAGTAGCACCTATGTAACATTTCAAATATAATATTTGTTTATTTAAATTGTCTTAAGCAATATTCAATTTTGTGAAACCTCTGTATTAATTTTTATTTGATGTAGAAAAAAAATTGTTTATATTTTCTTTTTTCCATAACACTAATTAAATTATTAATCTTAATAAATAAATATCAATAGCATTGAAGTGTTTTTATGATAAATCTCCACCACCAAAAGTCGACCTCTTAAGATTATTTTGAAATATATACAATACTACAATATTCTGTAAAATGAATGACCATTAAATTTGCCTAATTCATTGTCTAAGCATTCTTATGGGTACTATTCCATCAATGACTAGGAGCATTAAATTAATCAAACTAAAATATATCACTATCTTCTCAAAGAGCTCACGATGATCGTAAATAAATCATCATTGAGGCCTTGTCTTACCCCAATTGTATTAGTACTTACTATGTTTTCTATTTTATGTATAGAATTGTAGCTATGTCAGACAGTTAGGCAGAGTTATATAAAATTGTATTCAGGTCAGACACTTTTTTCAGCTACATATTTGCTAATTCATTTATTGATTCCACTGACAATATCTGAATAACTTTAAACAATTTGGTAATGTATAGTAATAAAATAATTCCATTGTAGCCTGGAGGTAGAGTCTCGGCCTCATGCACAAGAGGTGCGTAATTCGATCCCAGGTGCCAGCAATACCCCATTTCATGACACAAGCTTTTAGATTAAAATATTTTACAAGTAAAAATACTTTAGTTTTAAATTTTTTTATTCACCAGTTACATATCGACTGTGCTCAGGACAAAGGCTTTAAACCACATTAGTCAAATTTTATAGGAGAAGCAAAAAACTGTAGGATAAAGAAAATTTCAAATTTTTGTCAATATTATTTTACCATCTTTTTGTAATGTAGTTTTTTTAACATGTCATAAAAATTTAAGAAAAAATATTCAGGAATTATCAAGTTATAAGCAAAAAATCAAAAAAAATGTTGATTAAATCCTTTGTCCTGACAAACTTTAGCAACATGTTAATGAGATATGTATGTCGCATGTTTGGGGTTATGTGGTTTGATGCCTTTTTCCTCGCCGTAAAATTATGTCTGGATGAAATTTTTTGGTATTAATAATGAAACTCATGCTGTTTGAGTCCTTTGTCCTATTGGGCATTTGCAATTAAGTCCTTGATAAAAAAATTTTTTTGCTTTTTCTATAAAAACTAGACTTTTGTGGATTGAATCCTTTTACCAGAATGTGTAAAAGACACAAATGATTGACTTCAAAACATAAAACAACTTTTGCCAAAATTGTGGTTTGATGCCTTTGTCCTGAGCACAGTCGATATGTTTCGGGTTACAGGCCCATATTCATACTGTATGATATGTCCTTGTCGTATCTTCCATTCCTTGCAAACATACTTCCCAAATACACATACTCATTCACTTGCTCTAAACATTCATCGTCAACCTTTATTTCACATACCGTTCTTTCACTCTCTCTTTCAAACACCATTACTTTCATCTTCGCGACATTAATTTTTAACCCATTTGCACTACAGCTATCATACACACACGAAACAATATCTTGTAAATCACTTTCATTCTCAGCCATTACGACTAAATCGACTGCATACATCAATGCATTCACCCGAATTCCATTCAATTCAACACCAACATCCATCCCTCTCAGAGTCTAATTTCATTAACTTAAAACATTCTTAACTAATTTAATCACACATCTGAAGTAAAAACAGTTTATTACATATATTAAGAGTCCATCGGGATAATCTCACTCAATTTTTAAGAGAAAACGCCAAACCAAACAACATCTAGGTTAATAATAGGTCATACCAGATATCATCATCTCACCCTCAACGCTCCTCTCGGGAGCACAAGGCAGAATCCAGCCTCCTCATTTCAGAGTGTCTCTGCGCCAATTGCGTCACCTCTTTCCACGACATTCCCTGCGCTCTGATATCGTTGTCATAGGAACGGTGTATTGTACATTCTCAAAACATGTCCCAGCCAGGACCATCGCCTCTCCTGTATTACGGAGATTACAGGTCTCTGCTGGGTGCGCCGGCGCATATCATTTGTAACATGACACTAGATATAAGAATGTACAAATTGGAAAAAAAAACATTATAATCATATGAGTATTTATTTTAAACAGTAAATAACTTATAAAAATATAACATAAAATTATACTATGATAATTTAAAAATTTAACTATTCATTTTTTTATTTATTCACTTTTTAACAATGCATTTCTAATAAAAACTTTACTGTGCATTGTTTATAAGTATTAATAAAATAAGTTCGTTTACTGGCGGGTGCTATAGTTATATATCTGCATTGTATAGTTGTGTGTATATTAGTGATGTAACGAATATTCGCATTCGCATTCGCATTCGCGAATATTCGCATATTTCAAAGTATTCGCATTCGCATTCGCAAAAAAATATGCGAATGTTTTGCGAATATTATTTTAGTAATAAAGTATCTGGTCTGTTCCGTGTTGGCCACATTTGTTGTATTGTTTCCTGTGTTCGTTTGCTTGATGATGTTATTATTATTAGGAGAAATATGCATTTGTGGAGATTTAATTTATATGTTTGTTTTAAGTATTACAACTGCTATGAGTATAGGGCCCTACAATAATTTTATATTCTATTTAAGGAATATTTATATCATACTACAAGGTGAACCACACTAAAGTATTCTCTCAGAATTTTCGGGGCTTGAAGACTAAGATCGAGGAGTTTAGAGCAAACTTATTTGCAAATAGTTATGATATAATTGTTCTGACGGAAGCTTGGCTAAATTGTGGCATATTTGACAGCGAACTTTTTCAAAACGAATATACAGTTTACCGCAAGGATAGGGATTTCATGTTGAGTGGTAAAAGGGATGGAGGTGGGGTCTTAATTGCTGTGGATCGGACACTAGGATATTCATCCACTCTTGTTTGGGATGATACTGGTGAAAGTTTTTTTTACCAGTATTCGTTTTTCATCGGTAACGCATGAAAAAATGCTCACCGCTACTGGGTGTAGTATATGTATATACCGCCTTCCACATCCTAGATACTTAAAATATCTTTTTTTAAAGTATATCTGAACGTTTAATCAGCTATTACGGCAAAACGGATATTTGTCTTATTGGAGATTCCAATATCCCAACAATCCAATGGAAAAAAGACCCCGATGTTGATTCAATCTTTGTTCCGTATTCTTATTCGTGTCCTGTTGCGCAGTATTTGATAGAATCTATATCTTTTCTCAATATGTTTCAGTCTAACGGAGTTTATAACAGCAATCAAGTTATCTTGGATTTATTTCTTTCAACTATTCCGTGTTCTGTTACCAGATGTGACTCTCCACTGGTTGGTAAGGATTCACACTATCCTTCACTGTTGATAGATTATGAGTTTGAAATTGCTGAGGATTTGTCTCAAAATATGATCCAGAAATTAATATACTTTAAGTCAAACTTTTCGGAAATAAATTTTGAACTACAAAGTGTTGATTGGGTCAGTGTTTTGGGAAACGGACCGGTGAATAAGATGATTGAATCTTTTTATGGTTATGTTTTGCCAATAATTGAGAAGCATACACCTACATATGAAGAGGGTGTCACCTAATAATTTTCCCAAATGGTTCTCTAATAGAATTCTGTTATTATTTAAGAGAAGTCTAAGGCTTGGCGTAAGTTGAAGATGAACCGTAATTATTCTGACTACAATTTATTTTTTCAACTAAGAGCTCAGTTAAAGTTGTCGCAGAATCACGATTATAGGTCTTTTATTAATAACACTGAGAAGTCACTTAAGGGCAATGTCAAGTCTTTCTTTTCATTCGTGAATTCCCTTAAAGAATCTAGAGGCTATCCAAGGGTAATGGGTGATGGTGACCAGACTTCGAGCGATCCAGAGGGAATTGCAAACTTGTTTTCGACGTTTTTTGGTTCTGTATTTTCACTGAATAATTTGCATGATTATAATACTAAAGAATTGGAAAATATTTTAACTAACTCATGTTTATCCATGGTTAATATCTTGAAATCTGATATTCATAAACGTTTATTAGGTATAGATGAGACAAAAGGAGTTGGCCTTGATGGTCTAGCACCAATATATTAAAGAGATGTGTAAGTCATTTAACCAAACCATTGTATCTGACATTTATTAGAACACCTTGCTGCAGGAGGCAATCTAGACTATGGGACATGGAAAACCCTAAATCGACTGAGATCTGGTGTAGGAAACTGCCGCGACAATAGAGAACGATTTGGCTTCCTACAGGACGAATCCGGAGCGTGTGACTGTGGTGCAGCACAGACTATGCCACACTTGTTGGAGTGTCCATTGTGCCCTGTCACTTGCACTATGGAGGATATTTTTGACGCATCTCCACCTGCTGCGCGTTTTGCGCAGTACTGGAAATCAGTTTGATGGGTTTTTTCTCTGGGTTTCGACACGATAAATAAATTAGGAGTTTACAAGAAGGATGCTTTCCATGCAAATGGAAGATGGCTAGTATTATTCCTTTGCATAAATCTGGCAGCAAATCGGACGTTCGTAACTACAGACCAATTTTAATTCTATCACCTATTTCAAAAATATTTGAGGGTATGGTTCGTGAACAAATTACTTTTTTCCTGAAGCCGTATCTTCTTGTAGAGCAGCATGGATTCATGAGTGGAAGATCGACAGTAACAAATCTGATTTTTTTTCTCAGCTATGGACAATCGTATACAGTTGGATGCCATTTATATCGGCTTTCAAAAGGCATTTGATAAAGTAGAACATCGAATTTTTTCAACTAAGGTGGATTGACTCATATATTTCTGATAGATTGATGACAGTTAAACTTAACGGTTACTCATCTGGCAGTGTCAGTGTTACATCTGGTGTCCCTCAGGGGTGGTTTTTGGGTCCGTTACTTTTCACGATATTCATAAATAACATAAAAAAGTGCTTTGACCACTCAGAGCTTCTATTATTTGCGGACGATTTAAAAATAACTGTCAAATTCAATTATTGTTTGACTATGAAATGCTTAACGAGGACTTGGAAAGACTACACGAGTACTGTAAAAGAAATAACTTGCACTTGAATCTGGAGAAGTGTAATCTGATCCCTTTTACCAAAAATAGAAACAAAATTCGATAAATTTACAATATCCATAATCATGATTTAAAAGAAGTAAATAAGATTAGAGATTTAGGTGTGGTGTTTGACTCTGAGCTTCACTTTGATGATCACGTGAACAAAATTATCGAAGAGAGCAATAAAATACTGGGATTTATTCTGAGATCTACAAAGTCATTTAGGTTATATGAATCGTATTTGTACTTGTACTTATCGTTGTTTCGCTCCAAGCTGGAGGACTGTTCCTCTGTATGGAATCCACATTTTAAAAAATATGTCGATCAAGTTGAGAGAACTCAGTCTAAATTCATTCGTTTGGTTAGGAAGAGATTGCATTATCCTGTATTTATTAAAGATTTGCCTAAATTGGAATTGTGAAGAGTTTTGCTGGATGCATGCAACCTGAGAAAAATATGCTTGTCCGAATACGATGTGCCTAATATTTTAGATAGGATTAACTTTAGAATGCTTCCTTTAACAAGATCTTAACTACATTAAAAAAAAACAAAAACGATTGCAGACTCAAGAAACCCTGTTTATAGAATTTTAAAGTGCCAATTACGTCAGGTTTGTGAGAAAGGAGAGTTGAGGGTAGAATAAGATGAAATAAATATTAAAAAAAATGTATATGTTTGATAAAATGTGAAGTGTTTGGGATAGTATTAATTTTTAGACTGTTTTTTAAATTTTAAATTTTTTTTTGTATTGTTATTGCATACATTAGTGAAGTGTGAATGTGTTTGTGCGAATGAATGTATTAGGTATGTGTGCGAAATTGGGTGAGCAGCGATTTGTAATAGGAATGGGTGATTGGATGTATTGTGAATTAATACCTATATTATGTGTAAGATTTTCTATAATTGTTTTGTGTGTTATTGCTGAAGTATGCACTGTTTCGATGTAAGACTATTGGAATGTTTTTGTCGCTTACATGTTTATATTTATATGTCTTTCATCTGTTGTGTACCATGTAAATGAAGAAACAAATCAGTAATTCAGTGAAAGTACCGGATACTTACCCGGTACATTGTGGAAAAAGGTACTGCAAGAAAATATTCTTTAAGAAAACCGAGGAGTTTTGGAATATTTCAAATTCCTATACCATTTTCAAGTCAATATTCGCATTCGCATTCGCATTCGCGAATGTCGGCATGAAATATTCGCATTCGCATTCGCATTCGCGAATATCCAAAATCAGACATTCGTTACATCACTAGTGTATATGTGTTAGTGATGTAACGAATATTCGCATTCGCATTCGCGAATATTCGCATATTTCAAAGTATTCGCATTCGCATTCGCATTCGCAAAAAAATATGCGAATGTTTTGCGAATATTATTTTAGTAATAAAGTATCTGGTCTGTTCCGTGTTGGCCGCATTTGTTGTATTGTTTCATGTGTTCGTTTGCTTTATTATGTTATTATTATTATATTTTATATTCTATTTAGGGAATATATATATCATACTACAATGTGAACAACACTAAAGTATTCTCTCAGAATTTTCAGGGCTTGAAGTCTAAGATCGAGGAGTTTAGAGCAAACTTATTTGCAAATAATTATGATATGATTGTTCTGACGAAAACTTGGCTAAATTGTGGGATATTTGATAGCGAACTTTTTCAAAACGAATATACAGTTTACCGGTAGGATAGGGATTTCATGTTGAGTGGTAAAAGGGATGAAGGTGGGGTCTTAATTGCTGTAAATCGGACACTAGGATGTTCACCCACTCTTGTTTGGGATGATATTGTTGAAAGTTTTTTTACCAGTATTCGTTTTTCATCGGTAACACATAGTTCCATGGAAAAATGCTCATTCGTACTAGGTGTAGATATTTGTCTTATTGGAGATTTCAATATCCCAACAATCCAATGGAAAAAAGACCCCGATGCTGAGTCAATCTTTGTTCCGTATTCTTATTCGGGTCCTGTTGCGCAGTATTTGATAGAATCTATATCTTTTCTCAATATGTTTCAGTCTAACGGAGTTTATAACAGCAATCAAGTTAACTTGGATTTAGTTCTTTCAACTATTCCGTGTTCTGTTACCAGATGTGACTCTCCACTGGTTGGTAAGGATTCACACTATCCTTCACTGTTGATAGATTATGAGTTTGAAATTGCTTAGGATTTGTCTCAAAGTATGATCCAAAAAATTGATATACTTTAAGTC
This sequence comes from Athripsodes cinereus, assembly GCA_947579605.1. NCBI lineage: Eukaryota > Metazoa > Arthropoda > Insecta > Trichoptera > Leptoceridae > Athripsodes > Athripsodes cinereus. The sequence continues at coordinate 31,262,075 of OX388305.1, forward strand.
AAACTTTTCGGAAATAAATTTTGAACTACAAAGTGTTGATTGGGTCAGCGTTTTGGGAAACGGACCGGTGAATGAGATGGTTGAATCTTTTTATGGTTATGTTTTGCCAATAATTGAGAAGCATACACCTATGAAGAGGGTGGCACCTAATAATTTTCCCAAATGGTTCTCTAATAGAACAAAGTCCAAGGCTTGGCGTAATTGGAAGATGAACCGTAATGATTCTGACTACAATTTATTTTTTCAACTAAGAGCTCAGTTGAAGTTGTCGCAGAATCATGATTATAGGTCTTTTATTAATAACACTGAGAAGTCACTTAAGGGCAATGTCAAGTCTTTCTTTTCGTTCGTGAATTCCCTTAAAGAATCTAGAAGCTATCCAAGGGTAACGGGTGACGGTGACCAGACTTCGAGCGATCCAGAGGGAATTGCGAACTTGTTTTCGTCGTTTTTTGGTTCTGTATTTTCACTGAATAATTTACATGATACTGAAGAATCGGAAAATATTTTCACTAACTCATGTTTATCCACGGTTAATATCATGAAATCTTATATTCATAAACGTTTATTAGGTATAGATGAAACAAAAGGAGTTGGCCCTGATGGTATAGCACCAATAATATAAAAGATGTGTGTAAGTCATTTAACCAAACCATTGTATCTGATATTTATTAGGAGTTTACAAGAAGGGTGCTTTCCATGCAAATGGAAGATGGCTAATATTACTCCTTTGCATAAATCTGGCAGCAAATCGGACGTTCGTAACTACAGACCAATTTCAATTCACCTATTTCAAAAATATTTGAGGGTATTGTTCGTGAAGAAATGACTTTTTTCCTGAAGCCGTATCTTCTTGTAGAGCAGCATGGATTCATGAGTGGAAGATCGACAGTAACAAATCTGTTTTTTTTCTCAGCTATGGACAATCGTATACAGTTGGATGCCATTTATATCGGCTTTCAAAAGGCATTTGATAAAGTAGAACATCGACTTTTGATTAAGAAGTTAGAATTTCATGGAATTCGTGGGAATCTTCTAAGGTGGATTGACTCATATATTTCTGATAGATTGATGACAGTTAAACTTAACGGTTACTCATCTGACAGTGTCAGTGTTACATCTGGTGTCCCTCAGGGGTCTGTTTTGGGTCCTTTACTTTTCACGATATTCATAAATGACATAAAAAAAGTGCTTTAAACACTCAGAACTTCTATTATTTGCGGACGATTTAAAAATATACTGTCAAATTCAATTATTGTTTGACTGTGAAATGGTTAACGAGGACTTGGGAAGACTACACGAGTACTGTAACAGAAATAACTTGCACTTGAATCTAGAGAAGTGTAATCTGATCTCTTTTACCAAAAATAGAAACAAAATTCGATAAATTTACAATATCCATAATCATGATTTAAAAGAAGTACATAAGATTAGAGATTTAGGTGTGGTGTTTGACTCTGAACTTCACTTTGATGATCACGTGAACAAAATTATCGAAGAGAGCAATAAAATACTGAGATTTATTCTGAGATCTACAAAGTCATTTAGGTTATATGAATCGTATTTGTACTTGTACTTATCGTTGATTCGCTCCAAGCTGGAGTACTGTTCCTCTGTATGGAATCCACATTTTAAAAAAATATGTCGATCAAGTTGAGAGAACTCAGTCTAAATTCATTCGTTTGGTTAGGAAGAGATTGCATTATCCTGTATTTATTAAAGATTTGCCTAAATTGGAATAAAGAAGAGTTTTGTTGGATGCATGCAACCTGAGAAAAATATGCTTGTCCGAATACGATGTGCCTAATATTTTAGATAGGATTAACTTTAGAATGCTTCCTTTAACAACATCTTGTTTTCCGTTCTACATTTAAAAAAAAAAACAAAAACGAAGACTCAAGAAACCCTGTTTATAGAATTTTAAAGTGCCAATTACGTCAGGTTTGTGAGAAAGGAGAGTTGAGAGTAGAATAAGATGAAATAAATATAAAAAAATGTGTATGTTTGATAAAATGTGAAGTGTTTGGGATAGTATTTATTTTTAGTCTGTTTTTTAAATTTTTGATTTTTCTTTTTTAGAGTTTTTTTTTTGTATTGTTATTGCATACATTAGTGAAGTGTGAATGTGTTTGTGCGAATGAATGTATTATGTGTGCGAAATTGGGTGAGTGGATGTATTGTGAATTAATGTATTGTGTGTAAGATTTTCTATAACTGTTTTGTGTGTTATTGCTTAAGTGTGCACTGTTTCGATGTAAGACTATTGGAATGTTTTTGTCGCTTACATGTTTATATTTATATGTGTTTCATCTGTTGTGTACCATGTAAATGAAGAAAAAAATCAGTAATTCGGTGAAAGTACCGGATACTTACCCGGTACATTGTGGAAAAAGGTACTGCAAAAAAATATTCTTTAAGAAAACCGAGGAGTTTTGAAATATTTCAAATTCCTATACCATTTTGAAGTCAATATTCGCTATTCGCATTCGCATTCGCGAATGTCGGCAACAAATATTCGCATTCGCATTCGCGAATATCCAAAATCATACATTCGTTACATCACTAATATGTGTGTGTGATAAGAAAGTGTGATTGCGATTGAAAAAAACTGTTTGTGATTTTTTTTAATTTGATTATGTTTAATGGCCTTGTGCCGTGTATGAAATTATAAATAAATAAATAAAAAAATTGCATTAATAATAACATTATGCTGTCTTACTCCACATCATTAAGATGATAATGGTCTCTTTCCTACTAATGCTGAGGTATACAGTAGTACTTTCTTCATACCTGCAAAGGGAGTTTTGTCCAATGTTATCCGTCACTGACTGTGCAAATCCTAAAAATGTTTATAATTATGTTAATAATATAAAATATATCATTTCCTTTATGCGTAAAGCTATGTCTCAATCATAAAATAGATCTCATGAATAGTATGTTATATGATAATATAATATCATGTAATAACTATAATCTCATCGATGTTCGTAACCTAGAAAATAATATCTAGAATTCATAATATTTTTTAATGTAGTCGACACTAAGTGAACTCTATCTGCTGTTACAAACAACAAATTATATGGCTTTCTTGGCTGATAATGTTGGACTACTTTCAATTAACACATTGGCGGACATATATTTCTTTTAGAATTTAGAATTACATACATACATACATACCATCATGCCGCTTCCCTCGCGGGGTAGGCAGAAAGGATCGAGCGCCACTTCCTTCTATCGTTGCATACATCTTTCGCTTCCGTCACTGTCATACAATTCCTCATGCATGCTCTCCTGTTCAATGTGCTCAACACGTGACCGTCCTGTAGGATTTGATTTAAATGATCTTGCCATTTAATCCTAGGACGTCCACGTCTCCAAGCACCATTCCTCTCAGCCAAATATATCTTCTTAGTCATTCTGTCCTCATTCATTCTTTCCACGTGCCCAAACCATCTTAACTTATTTACATTCATCCTTGTTATTACACCCACTTTCATTCCACATTCCTTTCGTATAGCACTGTTACGCACACAATCTCTCAGACTTTTACCACACATCCTTCTCAACGATCTCATTTCAACTGCATTAATGCCACATTCATCCTTCTTTAACCATGTCCACATCTCACTTGCATACATAAGTGTTGGCACTAAGATAGCAGAGTGCACCAACCTTTTAGCTGTGGTAGATATGTTTCTATTTGCAATTATTGGTCGGATTGCACCATTTACCTTATTGCCAGCAACTTTTCTCCTTTCAATATCGCTTTCACACTTCCCATCTCTCGTGAACAAACTACCTAAGTACAAGTTAGAATTCCGATCGAATTATTATTGAAAGTTAGTATTCAATATGCATTCAAATGAGTTTCCAGCAGATGGAAAATTAACGGCTATTGCCGTCATTGTCGTTTCAGCCCAAATTTGTTTCGTACTAGGGATATGACGGGTATTACCGACAATGAAAAACTGACTGCAATTACCGTCATTTGATTGGAATGTATAATTTATTATCTAACACATAAAATGACGGCTATAGACGGCAATGCAATCTGACACAATAAAATAATTTTTATACTTTATTTCTGTACGTATTTATTTAAAAAAACGATAATATTATGAACAAAATAAAATGAATATTTGAAACATGCAAAAAACTAAAAACAATTAATGCTAAAGGAAATGCATAACCGAACCTTACAAGCATAACCGAAAACAACTCCTTATTACGAGCTATACACTTGGACATTTTTACTCAAACATTTTATTATAGAGACACTTTCTTCCTACCGCCATATGATTACATGAATTATAAAGTGTCTTTAGCCGTCATTGCACCAAAAATATTACTTCGTTGTATGGGTATAGCCGTCATTTTCTGGACAAGTGATTTTATTTTGACGGCTATAGCCGGCATAACCGTGAACTTGTTAAATATATTCCATTAATACTGAGACTCCAAACAACATCAGAAGAGGCAAAATCACTACATCAGTAGTAAAAACATTGGTTATTACAATCTCAACAGAAAATTTAAAGGTATGTATTCAAGATTTCAGACGTGGAACCTACAAATCACGATATCATCAGGTTGATTGCAGCTTTACGTGAGGATTACAATAATATGCTGAAGGAATTTCAAAGTCTCAAAACCTCCATTGAACAAAATGGAGATACCTTAGCATCTTTGAACAAAAGCAATGGAATCAACATTAGAATCCAAAATAGCTCAGATAGACATCATAGAGCGATCAGTCTCTGATAATAGACACTCTAAAGGAAAGGATTGAGGATGTTGCCTCTGGGGGACACCGGGTGGATACGCTGCGTGTATTATTACTTTGGGACTAGGTTAATTCATTCTGTGTTAATTGGGACTTCTTCTTCCAAGTCGGTCCCTCAATGCTGAGAATCGTGACCACCATGACCCCAACCAAGCGACAAGCTCTCCCTCCGTCCTTACCTTAATTGAGACTAGTTGTGTTTTAATTGGCGACCGGTGTGACGCGGAGGCTAACGCACTTGCCTTTGAGTCACGAGGTCCCGGGTTCGATTCCTGGCCAGGGCAAAATGAAGAATGACCTTTTTCAAATTGTCCAGGGTCTGGGTGTTACATGTATATGTGTTCAGTGCATTGTATATATGTGTATCGTCACATTGGTACCCATAATACAAGATTCATATTTTAATTTGGGACTAACTCGATCTGTGAGAATTGTCTATGCATGTTATGGTATGTTAATCATTCATGGCAATATTATATCCAAATTTTTTATATCTATAAAAGTTTTATAAAATCTTACCTATTAAAAAAAAATCCGCTGTTGAGTTTGGATGCAATATTTTATTTTTCATGTTTTGGCAATCTCATTTTTGACAAATCTATTAAATGGCCATAATGTTCTCTTTGGAAATCCACAATAATTTTACCATCAGCAGACCATTGCTCTTGTAATTACGTTTATAAATTTGATTTGAGGCTCTTCCATCGTGACTTCTAAATTTATGAGATAGTTACAGGTTTGACCTCAATGGCTTTAGATTGGAATGTTTCAATGGAAAATTCTCTCCCTCCATATTATATGGCTGTTAAGTAGATGTAATGTAAATACAGTTTTCTATGTATTTTTACTTTTATAATATTCACAGGATCAGGACAGTCAATTGTAGAACATGACAACAAAATGTGAATTCAATAAGTGGACCAGCAAAGACCTAAATTTACCTGGAAGTCTCAAAAAAAAACATCAAAGTTAAATGAATCATTATCAATCAACACTACTAACAGTACCGAATTACTAACGATTTTGGGTCAATTTCTACTATAGGTTATCCAGTAGTATCCATTATGACAACATAAATATTGATGATCATAGTATTACGTATTTTTATTATCTTTCACTGTGTACCGTTACAAGATATCACAGAAGCCATATGGGGGCGAGGGGTCGCATCTTTTCCAGTGATTGCAATATTATTTACATGCATAATTATGCCATGAGATTTAACTATGTACACGAATAAATCATTATATAAATATAATTTGTACCCCCTCCCCCATCTCATATCTGGATGCCCCATGATATCTTGTAACAGTATACAGTGAAAGATTAAAATAATAAATACAACTATGATCATCTTTTACATTTAAAACGAATGATGAATAGATTCAAATGAATGAATAAAGTAAGATGTATTTAACTCAATAAATTAAGATGAATAGATTTAAATGAATGAATAAAATAAGAATAAATGAATATAGTAAGATTAAAAATCAATTAAAAGTAAAAAAAAAATGATAAAGTTTATTTCTTCTTCTTCTGTAGGTGCCCTGTCAGGTCCCCCCGACGTTGGCAATCACTCTGACATAGGTGTCTCGATCCTGCGCTGTCTGGAATAAACTTCGGTATTTTTCATAGCCCACGCATTATCAATTGGGCCAGATGGCTGAGTTTCTGCTTCATCATTTGAATCACTCATTTCTAATGTGAGAAATAAAATTACCGTAAAATAACAACTTCAATAACAAATTGAGATTACACCACGATTATACACCGTATTTGACAGATATTCTTGAAGGATGTTTGACATTTCGATACCAACCGTATGGCAAGCATCGGATGTCGTATATTCTATTTCTATGGGAACGACCGGAGAAAATAAGGAATCGTGCAATCACCCTCCTATTAGAAAAACCATTCACAGGTGATTACCGCAAGGCTCAGTGTTCTCACCCATTCTATTCAACTTGTACACGCATGATGTCTATCAGTCAGAACCTACAGGTGTCCAAATTTTGCAATCTGTGGATGATTTCTTAGTATATTGCTCCAATAAATCCATGGACAACCTCCAGGTTTCCTTGCAATCGGAGTTGTTGTCCGAACATGGCCTTAATATTTCCTTCCAGAAGTGCAAAAGCATAGTATTCTCCACAAAACTCCGTCTAGTCTACCTGAAATTTTGATTTGACCAACGGTTGATTAATTATTTTAACGAAATAAGATTCCTGGGGGTCACATTGGTCACTGGTCTTTGATGGACCTCATTCATTGAACTCATACACCACAAATGTCAGGCCGGGCTCAATATCATGAGAGCCGTCTCCAGGGTCTGGTGAGGGTGCCACCCCGCGACTTAGAAAATCTTTTATACAGCATTTATCTGCAGCCATTTGGACTTTGGATCCTTTTTAATAACCCCAACCTCCAAAAAACTTGTTGAGACCGGATCTGGTCTCAGTCTCTTCGGCTAATTACGGGTAATCCTCCCCTATCAACGCATTACAGGTGGAGGCTGCAGATCCCCCACTTGGACTGCGCAGACATCTTATGTGTAACAGGTTTTTAGTCAAAATCCTGCGTTTATTACCCTCTGTCTCTCAAACTTCATCTCCTCTCATACTTGGTAACTCATTTACCGGTATGGAGGGGTAAAGATCCACCACCTCTCATTACCAGCTATAGAAAAATTAAAACTCCCTTGTTGGAGAGCTACACAGTTCTTACTGTATACTCTTTGTCATTTCCCACAGTCCCACACTAAGTTTTAAACCGAAAGTTGCTCTCAACCTGGGTGTCAGTAATGGCATATTCGCACCTCGTATTTTCAAATCGATTTTTGATTTCGATCGGCACTACTGGCACCTATCTATACAGACAGTTTGAAAAGTGACAAAGAGCGTACAGGGGCTGGCTTCTTTTTTGAATATAACACTAATAAAATGTTCAGGCACAGAGACGAGTCGTCAGCAGAGGCGACTGCTGGTAAAGGCATCGGTGCACTGCACTGCCTACTAAATATAAAATTAATAATAATCATAAATGAAAGCCAAATTATTGTAATCGTAATACATTTGTGAATACTAGAGTCAGTAGAACACACGCTCGTACTATAGCAACAATAGTGTATAGCAGGCGTCGGCAACCTATGGCACGCGTGCCAGGCTTGGCACGCGATGGGGTTCTGAATGGCACTCTACAAAGTAATCAGGGAAATCGCGAAAATAGCATTTTATGTTATTTTTTTAATAAATATGTTTAAAGAATAAATTTGGTATAAAATTCTTCTCCTCTAGAACCCCATTATATAATTTAGAATTAAGGCGGCACCCTGAATCATATTGGTAGAGTGGCTTGGCACACCACAGCTAAAAGGTTGCCGACCCCTGGTGTATAGATATGTATAGATAATTAGATATACCAAATATTGACGCATGCGCATAAAGACCTACGTGCATAATCCAAAATGCACCAAGATTTTTATTCAAACTCTACCAAAATCTAAATTGTACTCAAAAGGGTGATGTGAGCGAGACATATTTCTCTTCATTGGGTTAGTTAGTTAGTTAGAGTTAGTAAAGAACGGCAATATTTCGTCTCGTGCAGTGCACGACGCATGCGTAGAGGAGTTCATAATAAGTGCTAATTTTAAACATGCGTATAAAAATGATCTATACGAAATTATCGAAACAATGCATTGATAATTGGTACCTTCATTTTGACTTAATTAATATACGTACCTTTTATATTATATCATATTGTTGGCGTTAGTGTGTCGTCTGACATAATTATTTTGCCGTGTTTTGTTTACAAGTGTAACAGATAATTTAATAAAGATGAATAAGGATATTAATATTGATTACATTTAAAACAATCGAAGTTTAAAAAAAGAGTTGTATTTAAAGGCTTCTTACTTATGCGGTTATGAACGATTAAATTCATTCTTTTGTTTTCCGTATACAATTTTTGATGGAGATAAATCATGGAGTGAAAATGGTGTTAACTATATATCTCATCTAGCTGAGAAAATAAATAAACATGCATTATCTCAGTCACACATGCATAATGTAATGCAACTGAATTTATTGAATCGTACTGATATTCGGCAGTTACTTGATGTTGGTTTTCGAGAATTCATTAAACAATTTAATAAGAAAAATCGACAAAACAGATTGATTCTGTCTAGAATTATTATTGATTGTGTTAGATTCTGTGGCAGTGTGACCAGATTTTATTTTCAAAAACTACTAAATGGCGAAGTCAAAAACTACTAAATTCTTAAAATGGTATAGGAATTTGAAGTATTTCAAGAACTCCTCGGTTTTCTTGCACAATATTTTTTCTTGCAGTACCTTTTTCTAAAATGTACTGGGTATTTGTACCGACGATGATCAATATCGGATACTTTTCTTTTCACGAAAATTTCTACCCCCCCGTCGCCGAATTTTCAAAATGGTATAGGAATTTGAAATATTTCAAAAACTCCTCGGTTTTCTTCAGCAATATTTTCACGCAGTACCTTTTTCTAAAATGTACTCGTTACTTGTACCGACAATTATAAGTACCCGATAATTTATCTACCAATTACCGACTGAATACAAAAACTACTAAAAAACTACCAAAAACTACTAAAAACTACCAAAGAAAAAAAACTACTAAACATTTTTGCCAATGCCTCAAAAACTACCAAATAAGTAGGAAACTACCAAATCTGGTCACACTGTTCTGTGGTGCGTTTGAGCTGGCGTTGAAAGGATACGATGAAAGTGAAAATTCAGGAAATAAGGGAGTGTTTCGTGGATTGATAGATTTGGGATGGATTTTATTTACAAATGAATTAACTGTAAGTACCTACCTTATAATATAATATAATCTTATTTGGGTTAGTTGGAGGAGATCGCGCCTTTGCGATAAACTCGCCCTCTGTATATTGATTATATTTAATTTGAATGTATACCTTTTATGTAATTGTTTTTAATTAATGTACAGTAAAGAATGAATAAATAAATAATAACAACTGTTACAAAAAAATAGTGTTGATGTGGGCGGTAAAGCCTTATAAGAGATGAGTCTGAATTGAAAATTGTTATGAAGTTCATAACCATCTAGTTAGTCTGCAAGGGGGGTGGCCTGATGGTGAATATGTATGTAATATAAGTATATTATATACAAATATGCACTGCCCAAAATTTTTCCACGAGCCGCCTCTGGTCGTCAGTCTTCTCAGCGGAATGTCTTGTTATTAGAGAGGCTATAAGGGCTCTGACCATACGCCAGTGCAGGGTTAAAACTCTCATCCTCAGCGACTCTCAAAATGCTCTCCAGTCCGTTCTCTCTCCAGCATTATCCCGACCAGATGATCTTTTATCTTTAGATATTAGAGACCTCCTATATAAACTTCAGATTTTGGGTGGAGAGGTGGTACTGGGTTGGATCCCGAACTGTGGGATCCCGGGCAATGAGGCAGTATATCTATTGGCCAAATTGGGTACGAACCTCCGTAACCCATCGGAAACTGTCTCAGCCTCCGATTACACTTTGATATTCGACCGAAATCTCATACAGTGCTGGCAGGCAGAGTGGTCAGAGACCAGCCAACTCAAAGGAAGAAGTATACCTCAATCCATCCCGATGTGTCCACGAAACTTTTGTTTTTCGGAAATTTCAATGAGTAAGGCTTACACCTCCACGATCTGTATAATGAAGTTAGCTCATTGCTTTGCCAGATCGCATCTCTACCGAATCCACGTTATTGATTCTCCTCTATGCGACCGCCTGAAGGAGGAGGACCTTGATCATTTTTTTTCGAATGCCCGATCAAAAACATCTACCCAACTTTGATTAACAACCTGGTACACTATAGGGTTCCGTTACCTACAAATACTTCCTTGCTCCTGGGTTCAAGAGACAAAAGCATTTTCAAACTCCTTGTCCTATTCCTTAAGCCCCATTTGATAAAGCTTTGAATGTTGTGTTTTTTGTCCTGAACTAATAATTTTTCTTGGCAGTTTCTGGCTAGGAAGAAAGCCAACAAAATAATAAAGACAGCACGTGATACCGACAGTATACGAGGGTGGGGTGAAAAGTTCTCGGCCTGACACAGAGATGTTACTCCAATCAGCAAAAAATTGTATTCCTTACCTGGGTGCATATGTCATTAGTTCATATGACAAATTTCAACTTGTTCTCTTCAGTAGTTTCTTCACACGAATTTTTGCAGTCGACGTCTTGCTTGTTTTTCATGAAAATGAATAAATTTGAGTATCGTGCGGTCATAAAGTTCTTCGTTTTAGATGGATGAACCCTACGGAAATCCATCCAAAGTTGACAAAAGTTTACGAGGAATCTGCTCCTTAAATATCAACCGTTAAAAAATGGGCAGCTGAATTTAAAGGTGGTCGCACACCCCTCGAAGATGACCCATGTGAAGGATGGCCAAAAACCACAGCCATATCGGAAACCATCGAAAAAGTGCATGATTCCGTGTTGGCCGACAGGCAACTGAGGTGCATGAGATAGCTGAAGCTGTAGGGATATCGAAAAAATGGGTCGGAAACATTTTGCTCAAAGAATAAGGGATGAAAAAGCTCCGCGCGAAAAGGGTGCCGCATTTGTTGAATGCCGATCAAAAACAAATTCGCAAATGATTTTCGCAGCAATTTTTAGACCGATAGAATAGGGATCCGACCAATTTCGTGCGGTGATTTGTCACCATGGATAAGACATGGGTCCACCACTACACTTCAGAAACAAAACAGCAGTCCAAGCAATGGGTGGAAGCTGGTTCAGCTCCAATGAAAGCGAAGTCGATTTCATCTATGTATGTATGTATGTATGTATGTTATGTATCTGCTGGAAAGGTCATGGCTAGCGTGTTTAGGGATGGAAAAGGTATCCTGGTAATTGATAACCTTGCAAAAGGTAGAACAATCACAAACAAATATTACTCCAAACTTTTTAACCAATCTGGATGGCGAAATTTGCGAAAAGAGGCCTGGCATGAAGAAACAAAAATCATCTATCACCAAGACAACGCACCCGTACACAAGAGTGTATTGGCGATGGGAAAACTGCAAGATTTGGGGCATGACTTGCTCGTCCATCCCCCCTATTCTCCTGATTTGGCACCCTCAGACTTCTTGGTTCCCAAACTTCAAGAAATTTGTTTCTGGGAAGCTCTTCGTATCCAATGAAGAAGTTGAAAGGGCTGAAGATGAATATTTTCGCAACCTTCCAGACTTTCACTTCCTGGAAGGAGTACTGATGTTGGAGAAACGCTGGATCAAGTGTTTTTAAGTCAAGGGAGATTATGTAGTAAAATAAAAATAAAAAAAATCTGAAAACCGCAGTCTTTCATTGTCAGGCCGAGAACTTTTCACCCCACCCTCGTAAGTGAATTAGTAAGAAAAAAAAACGTTCACGCGGCTTATGTACATGTTGACTTATACTGTTGATGCCACTCACAATGTTGAAAACTAACCATAATGATTGGTCACTAAGAGTATAGGTCGACATATACTTTTAATGCTAAACGAGTTTGAAAATAAATTAGATATACCTACTTTTAAATAGACCATTAAAGGTCACGTGGTCTTGTCTATGGATTTGCTTTTGCTTGGGGGGCAAACAGTCAGATTGCGCAAATCATCCTTGTAGGATGTTATGCCATAAGAGAAAAAAAAGAAAGTCAGACGACAAAATAATAACAAAATCGACACTGACAGTTTTTTTTATTATTAGGTATTCTTTAGGCGTTCCACCTAATATTACACCGTAATCGTCTGTTGTGTTGGGATGCCTGATGCCCCTCAATGATTTTTCTGTGACGTCATCCTTTAATGGTCTATACAAATACTGTTTTTAAGGTCTTAAAATTACAATTTGACTTTTTTTATCGATTACACATGTGTAGTTTGAGATATACTACAAGGTTCCATCAAAAAGTAAAAATCGATTTTTTTTTTACTTATACTGTTAATGCCATGCACGAGAGTATTATGACACAGTTTACTCGTAATGATAACAGCTTTTAGCCAATGCGATTTCAGCAGGAAAAAACACAGCAAAGTCAAAAAAATCAAAAGAGAGAGAGAGAAATACACAAAAGAGATATCACCAAAAAGAAACGACAAAATCACAGGAGTCAGGTTGACAAGACAGTGGCGGATTAAGAAAAAACTCAAGGGGGGGGGGTGCAAAATTTTTACACATATGCAAGACAATGTCATTTTATTTAAACTGATTATACCCATATACAAGACATCGTCAATAGGCCCTGTATCCGCCACTGTGGCAAGATATCCAAAACAATCTATCCCTCAAAGCACGAGTTCTGCTCAAGATACTTAGCTTTGAAAAAAATGTCTTAGGAGGATTTTGGATGTAAAATGGTATGAACATCTCACAAATGATGCTGTGCGCCGAGCGAGATTTTAAAATGTAAAAAAATGGATTGTACTCCAAGTTCAAAAATTGGACACTCGTAGCGTTAGTAGTCCGTTCCTTTGTCGACAGCCAACCCACAAAACAATTTGAAGATAATAAAACAAATATTTGCAACATAATACATTTTGTATATTTTAATATTTATTTTATACATCTTACATTACACATATTTAATAAGATACAATGTATTGAACTACAAAATGTACAAGAAATTAATAGTTGTACAAAATGTACATGGTGCACCTTTCCACTATTAGTTACAACAAATATTCAAAATTTTCGCAACACCTTTATTGAAAGAGATTCTTCATCAATTGCGGATACCGCAGAAGTCTGGGGACTTCCATTTAACCTTAGTAATAATTTTCTGTGTAGCGCCTAGCAAAGAATTGGTTTCCCTATCTTTTTCGTAAATTTTCCAGTGTTCTGTAAAAAGCAGGTATTTTACATCTTAAATTCTGAATGTCTTAATTTTTCATTAATAAATGTCTTGTAAAAGGCGGATGTTCGAAAAAAATAAAGACTTTTACATCTTTAATTCAGCGATGAGGTTTGCCACCCATTCTGCATGCCTTATACTTTTATTGACACGGAGAGGACAATCTATATGTTTATTACATGCGGTTAGTCTGCTGGCTTCCCCACTTGTGATATACGACGTGAACATCATCATAAAAATAATCGAAGTTTTGTTGCATTCACCTTAACTAAAAAATCCCCATATAATAAACACGCAAGCTGTCCTCTTCGTACCAATATAAAATCAAAACATTCAGGATGGGTGGCAAACCTTATCGTTGAATTTAAGAAATAAAATGTCTTTATTTTTTTCGAACACTTTTACAGGACACTCGAAAACTTACGGAGAAGAGTGGGAGACGAATTCTTTACTGGGGGCTCCACGGAATGAAAATTAACTCATTTAACTAACCCTTTCTTTTTTTCCATATAAAATATTATAATACATAAAAATTTGATTTGATGTTTACTTTCACATAGGTATCATATTAGTCTCCAAGCTAAGGAGATTGTGGCGTATTTGGTCATAGAAATGAGAGAACTACTAACGCTACGAGTGTCCAATTTTTGAACTTGGAGTACAATCCGTTTTTTTACATTTTAAAATCTCGCGTGCGCCGACGCACCCGGCAGAGATCTGTAATCTCCGTGATGCGGGAGAGACGATGGTCCTGGGTGGATCATGTTCTGAGAATGCTCAATGATAGCGTTGGCCGAAAAGAGCATTGTTCTTCCGTCCGCAAGGGTTCCGTCGGCCCGGGCGTCCCTCTTTCACAATGCACCGTTCCTATGACAACGACATCATAGTACAGGGAATGTCGTGGGAAGAGATGACGCGATCGGCACAGAGAAGCTCTGAATGGAGGAGGCTGGTTTCTGCTCTGTGCTCCCGAGAGGAGCGTTGAGGGCGATGACGATGATGAATAAAAGATATCTATGGTTAATATTAATTTATTTTAAGAGCATCAAAACTATCAACATATTATATATTTTTTAATTTTATTTTTATTTATTTATTTTATTTACAAAACAGTTTTTAAAAGATAAGTCACTAATGTCTACCTAACTGGGCATGAGCCCGTACCCTATACCATATACCCGTACCATATACCCAGAATTCTGAATAATAGTCATTCTGAAGTTGCGATAATTAGTTCCAAAACATTTAAAATTTCTTGAATAAACTGAATGAACAAGATTTTTAACACATATCATTGTAGTGTATTTCATTTTTTTTTTTAATGATTGAAGGAGACCCACCGACCACCCGGATAGCGCAGAAGTCTGGGGACTTCCATTTATCCGAATTCTACACTACACAAATTTTGTCCATACCGGAGGCGCCATAGTGGGCAGCCTGAGGGGTTGGCCGGCCAAAAAAACCCCCATGTGTGGAATCTTTTGACTACACTCCTTCGATGTCCCTCTAGCCGAGAGAAGCAAAAACATTCACAATATAAAACTAACAATACATTTACAAAGGCATTCCCTAACCCAGAAAAACAAATCAACATTCAAAATAAAATAAAAATAAAAACAACAAGAAAAAATTTAAGAAAACAAAGAGAAAATAAAAATGAGCAGAGAGCCGAGTTGAGGTGTCCGGAAACTTCTTTTGGTATTCATGCCGGTGAACCCGAGGGTCGCCGGTGCCGGATCGAGTCTTCGTAGACACGCTTCCCTCCCCAAGGGACATCCCTCCCTGACCTAAGACTCTCCACCAAGGGAGACAGGACAGCACAAAAAACGAAGAAACGAGTTCGCCCGCGACAGCCACGATCACACAAGGCAAAATCAACCATCAAGCTCATCCAGGTAAGCCGGGGGTGAGCCCGGCTCACGCAGAAGGTCCCACCGAGACACCCAGACATCCGCAAACTCCAAGAAAGCTCTGAAATTTCTCGGACAAATCATTAATTCCCCAGACCAAACGGGTCTGGGAGTATCATCACTCAAGCTATCAATCATTACATCCCTCGCATCCGTCATCATTGGGCATTCCCACAGGATATGCCCCGCAAACTGAGCTCCCGTCCCACAAGCACACCACGGGTCGTCCGTCAGCCCTAACTCAAAGAGCTTGGCTTTAAGCTCCCCGTGTCCCGTTACCAACTGCACGGCAAAGTGATTGAAAGACAGGAAGCGCCTTTTAATCCTCTCTCTTACATCCGGAAGAAAATCGTAGACAAGTCTAGCGGTTCTCCCCCGGTCCCATCTTTCCTGCCACACATCCAAAGTTCTTTCTCTGATTTGGCTGAAGGCCCTACTAATTCCCCTGTTCCCGGGTTCCGTCTGAACGGAAATACCAAGATGTTCAGTTCTACCATCCGCCATGATCTTACGCCTGGCTACACTGTCTAGGACTTCCAAATCAGCGGGTAGCACGCCAGCGATAACAGGAAGGCCATCGCTAGCGGCAGTACGATACGCACCTGTGACGGCGAGCAGCGGGAGTCTCTGTCCCCTCAAGACTGCCGTTGATACAGAGCCCACCGAAAGTCTATGTGACCAAACCCGAGCAGCGTACGTAACTTGCACCACGTACGTCGCCCGATATATGGCCCTTACAGTCCCCGAACGCAGGCCCCATGTACCACGACTAAGTTTGCGAAGGGTGAAGAAAAGTACCTTCGCTTTCTCGGCAGTCGCTCTCACGTGTGGAAGAAAGGAAGAGCCCCTGTCCAGAACAACCCCCAAGTACCGGACTTCGTCGACCACCCTCACGGGTGTTCCACTCATCCGGAGAACCGGATTTCTGCCCCTTCCAAGTGCCCCCTTCAACCACATCGCGGAGGTCTTGCTCGGCGAGAAGACAAGCCTATTCACACTGCCCCACGTCAGGATGCGCTCGATCGCGGTCTTAAAATTGTCCTCGATCGCTCTCCTCGTACTGCCAGACAGCAAGAGGAGAGCATCGTCAGCATAAGCGAAAATCGTACAGCCAGGAGGAAGATCTATTTTCAAAAGGTCATCGAAGAGGACGTTCCACAGGAATGGTCCGAGGACCGAGCCCTGCGGACAGCCCATATCTACAACCCGTTCAACCAAGCGTCCTGCGTGGGTGATCACCACTGACCTGTCGCTGAAGTAGCTGCTAATCACATTGAACAGCCAGCGAGGACATCCCCGTATCTTCAGTTTGGCCAGTATGAGTGGCCACCACGCATTGTCGAAAGCCCCAGCTATGCCAAGGAAGACACCCAGCACATTTTTCTCATTACTGTCATCCCTCCACTTCATGCAGGCATCAATGGCGTGCTCCGTGGATAAGCCCCGGCTAAAACCAAACTGCTTAGGATCCCCCGGCACAAGGGCCCCATCAAGCCGGTTCCTCACCAAGATCTCAAGTATCTTGCCAAAGGAAGGCAGCAGGGTGATAGGCCTATACGCCTTGAGATCCGACAGAGGCTTATCGTTGCCTTTGGGGATTACCCTGAGCAAACCTCTCTTCCATACTTTTGGAAACACTCCCTCTCGCAGACATGCCCGGAAAAGTCCCAACATTTCCGCCGAACAGAACCTCCAGACCTGCTTTACAATCGCACCATTCACTCTGTCAATTCCAGGTGCCTTCCTTGGTCCTAATCTTTTGACGATTTCACCCAATTCTTGATGTGTCACATCGTCAATTTCGATTACTGACTCATCGGGGGGGCAGCGTGATTGGAAACGCAGCGCTGCATGAAACGGTGTGTCCCTCGACATTGAGTCAAGGGGCACCAGATCATCTAATAGCGCCCTGAGTGTGCCGTCAATACACACTGTTTCATTATCGCCAGAAACAATACTGGTAAGATAGTGATCAGCAGACCTCTTAGACTTAACTATAGTTCGAGTCACAGACCAAGGGTCGGCGTTTCCCGTTTCTGTAATCCACTCCTTCCAAGCCGAGGTCTTAGCATGCCTTATGGCTAATTTGAAAGAGCCCCTCGCTTGCTGGAGCCGCTCAAAGAGTTGCCTACCAGCTGGAGAGTCCCGCAACACGCTGCCCTTTCTCACCGGGCAGAAGGCCCGTTCGGCGGATTTAAATTGGCGTCTTAAAACCGTGAGTTCCGGGGTCCACCAATTGGTGGAACGACGTCCCCCAGGCCTGCACCTTCCCAGCGCCACTGTCGCCGCTGAGACGACCGCTGAGTTAAATTTTTCCCCAGCTACTTCAACTCCATCAGACAAATATACATCAAAATCTCTCAATTCTTCTTTCAAACAAATTCCAAAAGAATTCCAGTTGGCCTTCGAACGCTTGAAACTCCACAGACCGTATGGTTCAATTACCAACGAACCCCCGACAGACCAAGTGATCAACCGATGGTCGCTGACAACCTCCCCAACGTGGACCCTCCAATTGGAGAGATCCGCAAGCAGATCATCGGTGCATAGGGTTAAATCAATCCAGCTCTCCCCCATTGGCCCAGCAAACGTGGCTGGTTGACCGGCAACATTGAGAATGTTGAGGCCAGCGGAAGATATAAAATCCTCCACTGGTCCACCACTCCCAGTGCGGTCCGTGCCAGGTCTGTCGTGCCAGAGAGGCGAGCGTGCATTAAAATCACCAGCTACCAAGACCGGTCTACCCTGCAATGCGTCAAGAGTCCGTCTCAAGCCCCGGAGGTGTACTCCTACATTATCAGAGAACTTAAAGTATACAGATATCAAGAAGATCTCGCGGCCATCGATTCGGAGGCATATACAACACCGAAACTCATCCGAAAGTCCATCCAAGAACAACGGTTGCACCTTACTGGTGTTTACCAAGAAACCCGCCATGGGACGAGACCCCTTGCCGATCACGGCAAGCGGTATATCGGCACCATCGAGGATCACTCGCGAAAACAACTGCTCCTGGACGAAAACCAATGGAATGTCCCTGCGCTGTACGGACCTAACCAAATCAATAGCAGACGCACGGCATCGCCCTAGATTGATCTGGCCCAGCACGACGGCAGCCTCACTAGCCATTGTAATTCGTTGACCTACCCTGATTAACACCAATGGTCTTCAGCATGCGTCAGTACTACTCTGTAGTACCACATCTCAAAGGCCGCCAACCGTCCGCTGATGGTCTACGTCTTGCTACCATGTAGCAGAATGCTCCAGATCAGTATTTCCCAAACTATAGGTCGCAACCCACCAGTGGGTCGTGAGCGAATATTGAGTGGGCCCTAATGGACGATTCGCCACCGTATAAGACATGAATAAAAAAATGTTGGACCAATGTTTGGAGAAAAAAAAGCTAAAAGGCGGGTTCCAAGATTAGAAATTTTCCGAGATGGGTCGGAGCCCAGTCAACTTTGGGAACCACTGCTCCAGACAAAGGTTTTAGTAAGGTTCTTCCTAACGCTTAAATCAGTATTTATTTATTTGTTAAAGGTAATTCTTGTCTGTTTTTTTTTTAATCTACCTTAAAACTAGAAGAGAAAACATTATTTTTACTTTAGTAATCATTATTTTTACCATATTATTATATAAATCTATGGTTACATTACATTATGTCTATCAGTCATTCAGTCTATGGTTTCAGATAGGGTCGAGATGAGTGACAGCGGCTAATGGGTAAATTGTGGTGCTCTATCAATTCTCGATAGATTGAGTGTTTTTTCTGTCATTTGCACACATTTGTTTCTTTCAATCGATATATTGACGTTGGGGAGGTGGAGCTGGTAAAAGTTTATTAGTATATACATATTCCTCATTATATTAATACTGTTATAGGTTAGGGTACATACGTGTACTTTGTCTGGTGTGTTGTGTAGAATATGGGGGACAAACCCCCAGATAGGCCGTCCCGGCCTCCAGATGGGCCTTCCCGGCCTCCAGATGCATCCGAAGCTGAGACAGATGGATCTATGCTTTCAGTGTCTGACGTAGAGTTGCCTACATCACCTGCGGAATTTATTACCGTGAGGTCTCATAGGCGTAAGCGTAAGAAGGCGGTAAATACGTCTGACGATGACTCGCTAACAACAACAATACCGCCGAGTCATTCCAACCTGATCCCAAGTAATATACAAACCCCAACAAACGCTATCGCGCCTACTAATTCCTCTGTTCCCTATTCCTCCTCTTCCGGTATTGGGCACTCGGCCACTTCTGCCAACCTCGTTCATGTCGAACATACGGAGAGTCCTCAACGCTCCCTGTATTCGGAATTTTCTGCTGCTCCCTACATTGTGCACATTGTAAATAAAAATGAGTCTCCTCTACACCCTCTTTATTTCGGACGATTGCTCATTAATTACCAAATTAATGGCTTGGAAGCTGGTGGAGTAATGAGGGTGGGAAGGAACAAAATCCAACTCACCTTCACCTCAGCTGCGACAGCCAATACCTTTGTCAACGGAAATTTTGCCTCCTCAAATAACCTGGAGGCCTATATCCCGACATATAAGACTTCCAAGATGGGTATCGTCAGAGGTATTGCCACTGACGTGTCAGATGAGGAAATCATACAATACTCCCAAATCCCTAGACACTGCGGACGTATAATCAAAGTGAGAAGACTGAACAGGAAAGTGGTGTCTGCAGGTGTTGCTTCCTGGGTTCCATCGCAGACGGTGGTCTTGACCTTTGAGGGTCAGTTCCTCCCCAAGAATATTTACTTATTCCACAACTCCTTACCAATAGATCTGTACACATACCCTACTACACAATGCTTTCGTTGCTGTCGATTTGGACACCAAATAAAAAATTGCCGCTCTACGGCCAGATGTTTTAAATGTGGTGGTGAAGACCACGTGGGGGCTGCATGTAGCAAGGAAAATGTGGAAAAGTGCATAAACTGTTCAGGTGAACATACTGCTGTTAGTGCGTCGTGTCCGATAGTCATCAGAGAAAAGGAGGTTAAGGTAACTATGGCAAAGGAAAACATCTCATATTTCGAGGCTTCCAGTAGAGTACCCCCAGCTACCAAATCTTTCTCCAGTGTGATTAGTGCGGAGCAGACCCCTGCTAAGGTCACCCAGTCCCAACGGTCAACTATATATAGGACGCGGCTAATCCCTGAAAAAAGACCCCATCCTGCTCTCTCAGTAGACAGGGTAAATATAACCCCCCTACTATCATACACCAATGGGCAACCGTTGAATCCAAGTAATGGTTGTGCACTCAACGGGCCTTCTTACCCTGAAGAGTCTTTATCTATGGATCCTAAAAACATCATAACTACCATTACTTCTCTACTTATGTCATTGATAGCCTTAATCCCAAATATACCGTCCAACGTTGCCTCCACTATTACCCTGCTCACTCAAGCTCTGAACAATGGCTTGGCTAACCCCAATGCTGCAGTGGAATTGCCGTAGTGTTATTCCAAAAAAAACAGACATCATATACCTCACTAACAAATTCAAGCCCTGCATTGTGGCCCTCTCGGAGACGTGGTTGAGGCCCGAGTTTCGTTTTGAGATTGGGGGTTACAAGTGTCTCCGGGAGGACAGGGCGGATGGTAGGGGCGGGGTGGCCCTTCTGGTCAACTCGTCGTTGCCTTTCATCCCTTTATCGCTGAATTCCTTCGAAGAATTTAATGTAGTTGGAATTAAGATTAATAAATTGTCTATCCTCTCTATTTACATCCCTCCTAGTAGCAGAGTCAATAGTTCAACTCTTCGCTTGTTGTTTTCAAGTTTATCACCTCCCTACTTAGTGCTAGGCGACTTTAACGCTCACCATCAACTTTGGGGCTCCGAACTCGGCGATCGCCGCGGAAGGGATCTCGTCGATTTGATGGAAGAGTTTAATGTATGTGTCCTGAACGATGGATCTCCCACGAGAATTGACACTCCACTCCACAGACATAATGCAGTGGACCTCAGTCTGGCCTCTGCGGAATTAGCCGCCAGGTTTGACTGGCAGGTTCTGGAGTGCCCTTGTGGAAGTGACCACTTCCCTGTTCTAATCAATGGTTCTATAGGTTCCTATTTAGAGGAACCGAGAGCTTTTGGGGACCGACGAAAACGAATTCGCTTCAATACCTCCCAGGCCGACTGGCCGCATTACTCCAAAAACCTAGAAACACGAGTTCAGTCGTTACCCTCTCCCTCTCATGATAACCTTTCACTCTGCTACTCCAAATTCTCAGAGGCGTTGATAGAAACTGGAAAGTCCCACGTTCCTCAGATAAAAAAACAGTCAAAAAAAGCAATTCCACAGCCCCCATGGTGGGATAAAGATTGTCAAGAAGTGGTTGACAAGCGTAAAGCCGCCTGCAAAATTTACAAAACTAATATGAGCATGGAAAGTTACATGAATTATCTAAATGTGGCCGCAAGCGCCAAAAGAACTCTTAAAAACAAGAAGCGTGCGGGATGGAGACGCTTTTGCTCATCTCTATCGCCAGAGGTACCTATGTCCTCAGTATGGAAAACAATCAAACTGTTCTATAACCCTAAATATTCTCATAACCAGCATAGAGCAGATGGAGAGTGGAGACAAGAGTTCGTTAATAGATTGGCCCCTCCATCTGTGCCTAACAAGAACGAGGTACCGTTTGCGTATGCATTCAGTGAACGCAATTGGATGGATTCTCCATTCAGCATGGACGAACTGGACTGGGTACTGTCAACAGTTCACGACAAATCCCCGGGGGTAGACGATATCCCGTATAGTTTTGTTAAGAGGTGTGATACAGGGACAAAGGAGTACTTACTCTCCTTGATAAATTGCGCTCTTCAGTGTGGTCGAATCCCTTCTGATTGGAAAACCCAATTGGTTATTCCTATACCCAAGAAAAATTGTGATCCTAGTTCTGCGTCCTCGTATAGACCTATAGCAATTTCCTCAGCATTGGTTAAGGTAGTGGAGCGTCTAATCAAGAGGAGATTAGAATGGTTTTTTGAACACAACAATATCCTCTCGAATTCTCAGTTTGGTTTCCGTAGGATGCGAAGCATTGTGGACGTTCTATCGGTTTTGGTCACTGACATTAATGTGGCTTTCTCAGAGAAACATTCTTTGGTGGCGGTATTCCTGGACATCAAATCTGCGTATGACAGAATAAAGATCGACATACTGGAGCGAAAATTATTGGAAACAGGGGTTCCCCTGATGTTGAGCAGTTTTATTGTTAATCTACTGGTAGATAGGACTATTCTCGTGGGGTCGGAGTCTCGTCAGGTCCACAGGGGCCTTCCTCAAGGCTCCGTGATCAGCCCTATTCTGTACAGTCTTTATACATACGACTTGGATCACTCAATTGGGGAGCCATGTAAAATTCTTCAGTACGCAGATGACTTTTTTATATACATGCAATGTCAAGATATATCACAGGCAGAATCAATATTAAACGCTAATTTACAGCGACTTTCGGTATGGTTTGACACTAATGAACTGGAAATCTCTGCTGATAAGTGTGAGGTAGTCGTCTTTTCAAAGAGAACTAGTATGCCGAGAATAAATATATTGTGTTGCGATATTCCGTTACCTGTTAAGTCTTCTGTCAGAGTGCTGGGGGTAATCTTGGATTCCAAGTTATCCTGGAACACCTTCATTGATTATATTTGTAGCAAAGCCTTGGGAGGGCTGAATGCGATGAGATCAGTGTCACGAGTCTGGTGGGGCTGCCACCCATTTGTCCAAAGAATCTTTTATAATGCTTACGTTAGGAGTCATCTGGACATGGCTAGTTTTCTTATTGAGCCGACATCCAAAAATAATCTCTTGAAGTTGGATAGAATTCATGCTCAGGGTCTTCGTATTATTCTGGGTACAATGAGATCTTCACCCATTAACGCTATGCAAGTGGAGGCCGGTGAGCCGCCACTCGCATTGCGTAGACAGCTACTTGCCGACAAGTTTTTTCTGGGTCGTTGTAGGTTCAGTAACCACCCGTTACATAGAGGGTTACAGGTACTAGATTCGTTGTATGATGCTTCCCAATTCTGGAGGAACAAACCTGCCCCACTGCTTGTCAATAGTCATCGTCATTATCGAACGATTGTCACCAAAGCTCCCAGTGCAAGGGAGTTACCTATTTACCGGGTGGAGTATCGGACTCTCTCGGGTCGACCAAATATTCTTCTGTCTTTAGGCATCCAAAAAAGTCCTTTTGCAGCGAATGTATTTCATTCCTTGATTGACTCTGAATGGAAAGGGTACCACTTAATCTATACAGATGGTTCAAAAACTCCGGATGTCCCGTTTGTTGGTGCAGCCTTTTTTTCCGAAACCAACAATTTCTTCAAATTGCTTCAATTGCCAGGAGAGGTATCTGTCTTTACAGCTGAATGCATTGCAATCCTGGAGGCGCTTCGGTATATCCTGGGGTCTTCTGATGGTATCAAATATCTCATTCTCAGCGATTGTTTGAGCGCACTAGAAAAACTCAAGTCTGATCCATTTCAGTTCCCCGGTGACGGTATCGCTATCGAAATTGTAAAGCTACTGAGCGAATGTAGGGATAGGGAACTGAATGTCACTCTGGCCTGGATTCCCAGCCACTGTGGCATCCAGGGCAATGAACTTGCTGACCAATTCGCAAAAATGGCTCTGGAGGGTGGTAGTAGGGCTCATTCTACAGTCCCCGTCTCCGATTTGGTAACGGTGGCTCAGGACAGGCTTTGGAGAGAGTGGACCCAACATTGGGAAAGCTCTTCGGCCACTAAGGGCAAATTTTTTGCAGCTATCCAACCCAATATCTTGAGGAAACCATGGTTCTCAAGCTTGAGACTAAACAAGTTCGAAACTTCATCAATCTGTCGGATGCGTATTGGGCATGTATGTCTCAGAGCCCATCTGTATAAGATCCACGTGGTGGCGAGTCCGTTATGCGATTGCGAAATGGCGGAGGAAGATCTGAACCATATTTTCTTCGAATGTCCAATAAATGACCAATACCCTAACTTCCTCCGGGATCTTGGAAAGTTGGATATTCAATTTCCTGTCAGCGCCCCATACCTCCTGTCCCTTAATTGTAAACCAGTGTTCAAATTGTTGACAAGATTTCTAGCGCAGAATGGAATAAACCTATAAAAATGAGAGATTGATTATATACTTGTTGTGTGGTGTTTTTGTTTTAGTGTCCTAACTTTCAGCTTTTCTAACTTCAAGAATAATTGGAAAGTATCTAGTGCGGTTTCTTGGCGGAATCACTCTGATTACCGGGTGAAAAGCCAATCCATCGAGAAGAAGAAGAAGAAGTCTATGGTTTCACCAGTTTCTTCAGATTTGTCAAATTTGCTCACGTTGCTGAATGCAAGTTGGTATCATGGCTGATGAAAGTAGTGGAAATTTGTCTAAAAAGTGAGTGTAATATTTTTTGGGGCGAGCCAAATATTACATTTGTACAGTATTATTTTATATTTTACTTAATTTGTGGCGTTGATTCGCAAAGTTCTAATTTTATTCTAACCTCAAAGTCGTGATCCGATTTTGGAATACACTAAGATGATCTGTGTTAAAAATCTTGTTCATTCAGTTTATTCAAGAAATTTAAAACGTTTTGGAACTAATTATCGCAACTTCAGAATGACTGTTATTCAGAATTCTGGGTATATAATATGTTTATAGTTTTCTTGTTTCTAACCTATAAACTTTATAATATGTAGGAGGTGTCATCAGTTATTAGTTACGCTACGCTGTAACATACGTAATTGTACCCATATGTTACATTTCCAGTAACTTGTTAAATAATTAAATTAAACTGTGAAGCCTCTAAAACTTAAATGAATAATCAATACCTGTGTATCCATTATAGTAAGTAATTCCTGAATGTTTCATTTTCAGTGAATTAAAACGGAGGTTAAAAGCTCAACAAAAAGCCCAAGAGAAGGCAGAAAAGGCATTGACAGCAGCTGCATCAGATAAAACTAATCCTTCACAAAAAACTAATGCAAAAGAAAATGAAGAAATCAGTCCTAATGAATTCTTTAAATTGCGCTCCGCTGCAGTTGCTGCTTTGAAAGCATCAGGCAAACCTGAAGATCATCCTTATCCCCATAAATTCCACGTCGATATCTCTTTAAGTGAATTCATTACCAAATATTCTAATGTTCCTGACGGACAAATGCTAGAAGATGTAACCTTGTCTGTAGCTGGCAGGGTACATGCCATCAGAGAATCAGGAGCCAAACTAGCATTCTATGACATGAGAGCGGAGGGTGTTAAACTTCAGGTAAGTCAAACTCAATATTATTTTGACAAATTCCATTGTATTTAGAAATAATAAATATATTATGCTCTTTCTAAGAGATGTCAGGTCGACTCCATATACACAAATTTTTTTAAAGCATTTGACAAAGTATCACACGACATGTTACTACGCAAGTTACGTGGGTATGGAGTCGGCGGAGTCTTCTACCAATGGTTGGAGAGTTATCTTAAAGAAAGAACTCTATTGGTCAAGATTGGGAATTGCACATTAGATCCAATATATGCATATAGTGGGGTACCTCAGGGATCGCACTTGGGTCCATTACTATTCAACATCTTTATAAATGACATAGTTGGAATTTTCGGAGAGGTAGAGGTTTTATTGTTTGCGGACGACCTGAAAATATTCAAGACTATTAATTGCATTGAAGACTGTACCATCTTGCAAAGCAACTTGGATAAATTAAACGACTGGTGTAAAACGAACGGACTCAGTCTTAATGTGTCTAAATGCCAGGTTGTCCGATTTCATAAAATTAAATCACACCTCACTTTTGAATATTCCATTAACAATATGGCACTCGAATGTGTATCTAACTTACGAGACCTCGGCGTTACCTTCTCTGAAAATCTAACTTTTAATTTACATATTGAGGAGGCTGTTAGTAAGGCAATGAGAGTTTTAGGCTTTGTTTTTAGATTGGCAGTCGATTTGCGATTGATTCAATCCTATAGACTATTATTTATATCATTAGTGAGACCACTCGTGGAGTATAACTCCGTAATATGGTCGCCGAATTATGCAGTTCACATCAACAACATAGAAAGAGTGCAAAGGAAATTTCTAAGACTGATCAATTACAAAATGGGAATTCCGGCGGTAGACATAGACTATGCTGCTCTGATGAGAGAGCTTAGTCTATTAAGTTTACAGAATCGCAGAAACGTGTTTGATCTTTGCTTCTTACACAAATTGATAAACGGTGCAATTGATTCTCCGGAGCTACTAGAACTCATTCAGTTTCATATTCCTACCAGATATACCAGACAGTCACTATTATTTCATGAGCACAATGCTAAAAGCAATTATATGTTGCACTCACCCGTGATTCGCATTCATAGACTGGGTAATCTGGTGGGAGACTGTGCTGACATTGTCGCTGACGGTTTCCAAAAATATAAAGCTGACATAATAAATTATTATTTTCAAGTGTAAACTGACAATGGGCAAATCGTGTATCATTGGTGCAATGCAATGTGTTTGTTGTTTATGATTTATTATAATATTGTGTGATTTTATAACGTTGACGTATTAATCATTATTAATTAATCTTGAAATATTCTAAGGTTTATGTATATACAAATATTCTAGTCTTTAAATTGCTCACTGATATATTTCACTTTATTTTGACTTCATCTCATCTTAATGATTTTTTTAAGGAAAAAAATTTCTATCTTTCCAAATTGTGTAATTTATTTTAAATTTAATTTAATTCAAATTTTGTGTTTTTTTTAAATATTGACATTTTTTACCTATAATCAAGTTTTATTCAAGTACCTATATTTATGTAATTTCAATTTGTGTGCTTGATAGCTGTATTTTTGTCTGTCAAATTGTTATTGTTGTTTTTTTTGTATAACATGTAAAAGGCTCTGCCGTATAAAAATGTAAATAAATAAATAAATATTATAAAACAATATGCTCACTTTTACTGTTTCAGGTTATGGCAAATGCTAAGATTTACGAATCAGAAGAAAGTTTTGAAAGAGATACAGACAAGTTGAGGCGAGGTGATATCATTGGTGTGCGAGGACATCCTGGCAAAACTAAAAAGGGGGAACTATCTATAATGCCCAAAAAAATAACATTACTCTCTCCATGTCTACACATGCTGCCACATTTGCATTTTGGCTTGAAGGACAAAGAAACAAGATTCAGACAAAGATACTTGGATTTGATTTTAAATGATAAAGTGTGTTTAACAATATGCATTTATAAGTACACTGCTCTATTTATATGGCTGTCGTACAAAATAATTAAATTTTATTTGGTTTTAGGTGCGACAAACTTTCCATATTAGAGCAAAAATTATTGCGTATGTGAGAAAATTCTTAGACGAACTGGGTTTTTTGGAAATAGAAACTCCAATGATGAACATGTTGGCTGGAGGGGCTACTGCTAAACCTTTTGTGACCCACCATAATGAGTTGAATATGGACCTCTTCATGAGAATAGCTCCGGAGCTCTACCATAAGATGTTGGTAGTTGGTGGACTGGACAGAGTTTACGAGATTGGAAGGCAGTTTCGTAATGAAGGCATTGATTTAACTCATAATCCTGAATTTACCACATGTGAATTTTACATGGCTTATGCAGATTATGATGACTTAATTACCATCACTGAATCTATGGTGTCGGGAATGGTGAAAAATATTCATGGCACTTATAAGGTATATATTATAGAAATGATAAAAAATATTGATGGCACTTATATAAGTTGTGTTTTTGTTTATGAGTATTGATTCTCAAGGTGAGGTATAGTCGTAAAATTCTCAAGGTGAAATTTTCTTATTCATCTTGCTTCGTAAAATACTTAACTATTTGTTATGTTATACTTGAATAGTTAAATATGTGTATTAACTGTGTCGGTGTTTAGGTAGAATCAAAATTAAAAACAAAAAATTTCTTCTACTATTTGATGTGTACCAGCATAGTAATTTGTGTTTAACCATTTTGTGAGAAGTTCTCTCAATAGGTGCAATTAAAAGCAAACTAGCAGAAAAACTATTATATTTTTTAACGAAATTGAACGAACAATAAATAAACAATTTGCTAAAAGGATAAAAATCAGTCTCAATATTTTGTTAATGGCACCTCGTGGTGTGATTATCTAGAAATTGTCAGATTATTTTTTAATACGTGATTTGGTATGAAATTCTCTTAAGGCACGAACATTTCAGGGAGTTTATTAAGTTTAGGTGAATGTTCTAAACTTCAATAATTTTTGTGTATATGTATAGTATTTTATCTGAAGAATAACAATCCGGTATAATATTGTTGTTTTTTTAAGCACAAAATTGATTGCTTGCATTTATCGTTCGCGTTTGACATGTCACAAGTACTTAAAATTTTACGTTTGAATGATTTGTTGGTTAGGTTAGAGTTAGTCCGGTTTTTTTTTGCAAAAGTTCTGCACGCCAAATCGAAATTACACCATGTTGAATTTTGGCCAAAATGACTTATAAATATAATATTGTAATCCTTGTTATGCTCTTTTAAATGACATTCATCTGTCTTGAAAATGAGTCATATCTGAAATATCCATAAATAAATAAAATGTCAATTTTTTGCTAAAACAAAAAATCTGTTTGGCGTTCCGTTCTCTCTGCTTTCCCCTACTTGGGACACGGGGTGAGGGTATAGTATAGATAGTATAGTAACAAAACTTTTAATGCAATATTGTGAAAATTTTCAAAAAAGTGTGATATATGATTAATAGCAATCATTCACAATATTTTTTAGGAGTAATTTTGTGTTAACTAACATGTGAGAAGCAAATATAATTTTGTTGAAAAAACCTTGAACGGCCATACTGAAAAATGTTGTCCATTGAGATAGTGCAGTTTCGCTCCAGTGTACAGATTTATTGACTATCATTTCATTGTCATATCATGTTTTGGGTGAAAAACTAGATTATTATTTAGATGTATGTATGTAGAAAATTCATTTTTTTTTATAAGCTCACCTCTCCTTAATGTTTACCCATTTTAGATTAACCAATAATAATAATAAACAGTCCAAATCTATCCTAGTTGGAGATGTACATAATTGTGCATTGTATTGTGATTGTAGATACAATATCACCCAGATGGTCCCGAAGGTGAGGCTGTGGAAATAGATTTCACTCCACCATTCAGAAGAATTCCTATGATCTCTACACTGGAGAAAATATTGAATGTTAAATTTCCCAAGCCTGATCAACTTGGAACAACTCAAGCAAATGAATTTTTAAATCAACTGTGTGTTAAACATGAGGTAAATGTTCAAGTGTTGAAATTACAAAACTGGATTCATGTACATACTCTTTTTTGATAAAACTTACCAGTCAAATAATACATTCAATGAAGTATTTTACCAATTCTATCCCCTTTAATAATGATTGCGGCCGTACTAACTTTTGTATCAAAATGTTTCAATATCTAATATATTTCTGCCATTTACATGATTAGATATGCATAATCGAATCAATCTGCTTTCTTTACTGCCAGACCTCAAGAACTGTACGTTGACAGAACATGAAGAATATATTGATACAAAAATTTAATGACAAAAAGAGAAGTGTGCTCTAGATTTAATGATAAGATCACAATTAATAAAATTGCTTTCAGGTGGAGTGCCCGGCACCAAGAACTACAGCAAGACTGCTAGATAAATTAGTTGGACAATTCTTGGAAGAAACTTGTATTAATCCAACTTTTATTTGTGATCATCCTCAGATCATGAGTCCATTAGCTAAGTACCACCGCAAAGATCCAGGATTAACAGAAAGGTACAAATAGTTAGATGATCAAATCATAATGTTTTATGTATAAGACGAATCCGGGTTTAACTCAAACATCCTCATAGTATGCAATGCATTATGCATGTTCCTAACAATTTAAACACCCTCATAGTATGCAATGCATTATGCATGTTCCTAACAATTTAAACACCTCATAGTATGCAATGCATTATGCATGTTCCTAACAATTTAAACACCCTCATAGTATGCAATGCATTATGCATGTTCCTAACAATTTAAACACCCTCATAGTATGCAATGCATTATACATGTTCCTAACAATTTAAACTCCGGATCTCTCAATTGCAAGTGTTGAAACAAAAGACTACTTTTTTAATAAAATTAATATATTTTTACTGTTTCCTGAAACCTTTTATTGTTTGAAATTGTTTTAGATTCGAGTTGTTTGTAATGAAAAAGGAAATTTGCAATGCTTACACTGAATTAAATGATCCAGTTGTACAACGTGAGAGATTTGATCAACAAGCCAAAGATAAGGCAGCAGGTGATGATGAAGCCCAAGGAGTGGATGAGAACTTCATAACAGCTTTGGAATATGGTCTGCCACCAACAGGAGGATGGGGCATGGGTATTGACAGGGTCACCATGTTTTTAACAGACGCCAACAATATTAAGGTAAAACTTTTATTGTTATCACTTATTTCTATAATCCTTACACTTAAGATAAATTCACTTGTGATACAAAAGTGTTTTATTTGAGATTATCCATTATATGGTTTCAGGAAGTGCTGTTATTCCCTGCTATGAAACCAGATGATCCAAACAAAAATATAACTGAACTGTCTCCCACTGATGACACATCTGCAACAAGCTAAACCTTAGATAACAATATTTAATTCGAGTTATATTTCTTATTTATTGTTTTTCAATGTCAATTTTTTCAGTTTGATTTGGTTTCTACCGTAAATAAAGCTTTATAAAGTGTATTGATTTTTTTTTTTTTATTTTAGGTACTAAGTTATAAGTCTCTTTAAATTGCGAAACTTTAAATAATTCTCATATATAATAAAACATTCCTCTAGCTTTAGTTAAATCTATATCATGTAAAAGATGCCTTGTACAGGTATACATTGATTGATAATCGTGTGCATTTGAGTTTCAAAAACAATGAGAACCTGAGGCTCAGTAACAATAATTGAACCTCTAGGTAAGTGGAATTCATAAACCATCAATGATGATGAAGTGAGATTCAAATACATGTCACAAACGATTCGCTACCTTAATGCAGAACGAGCCTAAGTTAAAATTTTGGTCAAACCGAGTTGAGTATTAATAAATGATAATAATAGATACAAGATAAATTTAATGAATCAGAGTTATTAGATTCCTAAATAATAATGCATGTCAAAATTTGCTTTAGATATTTAAAATATATTTTTTATTACAAAAACATAGCTTTAAATTGCTCCTTTGAAAAATCTCCCCAAAACACTTAGGCCAGTCCTGCATTAAGGTAGAGAATTATTCATTCCTGTAACATATCGACGGCTTAATCCGCAAACAAGATAACTCCCTTAAACCAAACTTTTCAGGAGCAACATAAAACCTTATCATATATCAATAAATCATTAAAATGATTTTTCATTGCTGTTTTTTATTGTTTTTAAGTTCAAAATCAGTAATAAATAATAATAATGTAGAATTAATAACGTAATTTTTCAAAATTTCTTCTAAAAGAGGAGTTAGCATTTTTTGCTAATCATATTTTCATACAATTTCAATGGAGTTAGCGTTATTTCAGTATCATGGGTGCATGTTTTCTAACAAAAAACGTCACCGCACACTGACAGCCGTCATACAAATGGCGGCAAAATGACGGAGTTAGCGTTTTTACCAAATTGCCAGATGTTTGCATGGAGTTATCTTATTTTTGTGTAGCATTTTTTGTTAGTTTTAAAAAATATTTGGGAGTTATCATTTTACAGGATTATGTGTTACATCTAATAAAACTTGTTAGCGCAATAAAATCAATTTGACAAAAAAAGGAGTTATCTTGTTTGCGGATTAGGCCGTCGATATGTAGGTTTAATGAGAATAGTAATGGAAAACTTGGGATTACAAAATGAAGCATCTCAAGCAATACTAGAATTTTACGTCACTATTTACTGCAATGAACATGACATAAGTAGGTATATATTCTTTATTAATAATAATAGACAATTTATAATGCGCCGTTTTGTGGAATAAATCCACTTCAAGGGCGCATGTCAACTGATATCAAGCCATTATACACAAACTTGTGTTAAATGTAATCAATACATGAAGCGCGAGTTTATCATAATATTCCAACTAACCGAATGTGCTTCTTTGTCATTCTTTCATTTAAAAGGAAAAAGTTAACTTGGCAGATATGCTCATGGAAACAATGTAGATTATAAATGTGAATGTAAATATTAAGTCAACTTAATGACAGCTGTACTTTCTTTAGTAAGATCACTTCACAAAAACTCTTAATATTAGTTAAATCAGTTCTGCAGATGGTTACTAAATATGTTCGTTGTCTGACTCAGTTTGCTGCAATAGTTTAGTAGAATTGTAATGCTCCCCCAAGCCATACATGTGTCTATGGTAGGTGATGGTGAGAGCCTTCCCAGGGAGGTGCTCTCCCTGAGTAATGACATGAGGCTGTGTAGCCTGTATCACATGGATGGGACTCTTCACAATTTCACTCATAGCTTGCAACTCTACCTGACCTCCCCAACATTTTGTTTTCTCTATTCGATTACAGTATTCTTCAAATTCTTCGTCATTCAACATTTCTCCAGTAGCACTATTTGATATAAATGGCAGCAAATCACATTTGTTATGCCTAACATACTGGGCAGTTAACAATCTCATTTCCTCAACGGACTTGATTTCACTATGTATTAATTCATATTGATGTGATACAGCGCTATACAAACAATCTCCGTTTGAAGGTATCAAGTGAAGCATTAGCCCTCTCTCAGTCAATATTTTTTTTATAGATTGGGTTTCTAAATTTCTCGGTCCATTTATATTATCTTTTTCTTGCTTGCTAATCATTTCTGCGCGAGCTTTTTCTTCAGCCGCTTTTTTCTCCCTTCGTTTCTGAGCTTTTGAAATTTTAGAACCCCGATTATCAGCTGTTTCATGTGAACCATCAACTATCACTTCACCTTCTTCTATAATGTTTTCACTTTCAAAAACTTTCAATTCAGCCAGATGTCTGGTTTCTAATTCTGTTTCTAACCTTAAAATCTCGTCCAAAATTTCCTTTTTTCTCTTTTTATCGCCCTTGCCAACGCTTTTCTTGAGACTTTGTATCTTACATTGCAAATCCTTTTTCTCTTTTTTATGTCTTTGTTCCGTGGAACACAGAGGTTCTTCAGAATCTGGCATCACAATTACCAATTTTTTAAATAACTTGAAAATTATTATTACCTGAAGACGAAATCTGACATTTCACAGACCAAAGATTACAAGACACAAGTAGTAGGTTGATTACCATAAAATGATAAACTGCCAAGGCCCAAAATCTTTACTGATTCTAAAGAGGTATTTACACTTCTTCACTCTGGGTCAGTGATTCCCTGACAATGGTACGGGTACCACCAGTGGTACGCGACAATTATTAAGGTGGTACGCAAGCAGCCATGGCCATTAAATTGTGCAGTGATTCAAGATGATGATCGAACTCCTTCACCATCGAGTTCTAGTTCAGTGGTACGCTACTGATTTATAATTTCGTGTGTAGTACGCGAAATTGAAAGTTTGGGAACCACTGCTCTGGATGATCCTCCAAAATGAATAGGTGTGAACAGCCGTTTCCGTTTACACCTTTTCATTTTGGAGGATCATCCAGAGCAACACCCTCTATAGATATCATTTTTTTTTTTTTTTTTTTTTTTATTTTAATAAAATATACCACTGCCAGCTTGACAGTTGTTAAACCTAATTGCTGGACAGTGGACAATCATCATCCAGAGTACACTTGAGAAGTACTACAAAGAGAACATGCTAAAGCCAAACCCACGAAAAACACAACTCTGCGCCTTCCATCTTAAGAACAAAGAAGCTGGTAGAAAGCTGGAGGTCACGTGGAAGGGGGAAAAAATCGAACACTGCCCCACACCGAAATACCTTGGCGTGACACTGGATAGAACACTTTCCTTTAAAGAACACTGCAATAACACCAAGCAGAAAGTTTCCGCCAGAAACAATATCCTACGAAAGCTCACCGGTTCATCTTGGGGAGCATCTCCACATGTACTCCGCACTTCCGCTTTGGGACTGTGTGTTTCCGCAGCCGAGTATGCCTGCCCGGTCTGGCAGGCATCATCACACACCAGGCAGGTGGATGTTGCGGTGAATGATATGGCTCGACTGGTGTCCGGCTGCCTCAAGCCAACTGCGGTGAATAAATTATACCCCATAATTGGAATCGCCCCTCCTGCTATAAGAAGAAAGGTGGCAGCAGACACAGAAAGACACAAGCAGATCCACGACCCTAGACACCCCCTTTACAATCACCGGATGGCACCTCCAAGATTAGGATCGAGAAAAAGTTTCCTTAAGATCACAAATGACCTTACAACCTCGTCAGAAAAGCGTAGAGAGGAATTGTGGAGGCAGGAGCTTGGTGACAATCCATGGATGATGCCATCTGAAAACACAAACACCGTGCATAGTCTGAACTACCCCACGTGGAAGACACTGAACAGACTAAGAGTTGGGGTGACAAGGTGCAAAGGTAACCAGCGGAAGTGGGGCTTTTTGGATGGAGAGGACGCCAGCTGCGACTGTGGGGAGGAGCAGAGTGACTCTCACCTACTGCAATGTCCGCTGATGCGGAATGCATGTAATGTGAGTGACCTGATGATGGCGAATGACAAGGCGATGTACGTCGCTGCATACTGGAGTGGCAAGGTCTGAAGTCCGGACCCGAAAAGTAAGTAGTATCCAGAGTACTAACAACTGAAGTGAACAAATGTGAACACCCCTTTATACTTTGTGGCATAGACTATAAATTTAGAAGGAATCACAGAATTCTAAAAGAAAATAAAAATCTATGGTAATAATATGTAAAAATCTGTGATTTGCGGATGAAATGCCAATTATCGGAGAGACGATTATTAAATTGGGTTGAATTGGATATAATTTATTATAATAATAGTGTTTCTCGGTGTTTATTGCTTGAGGATTGTAGTTTTACTTTAGAAAATATTGATCAGTTCATTACACATAGTTATAAGTGCCAGAAACGTTAATTGTGTTCATGAAAATGTTTAAAAGATAACGCAATTATTTGATATGTAATCACGTAAGTTACGTTCTTCTGTAATTCTCAGCAAATGTCTACAATCTTGTTATCACATTCCTTATTTCTCCGAGCATCAGTTACAATTGCATTCCAAATATTTATCAAAACTATCGGTATGCAGGCATAATCTCTTGAGGGAACTTCCCCAATATTGTCAAATTGTCTTGTGATTTTTGTGAATCAGTAATCCGCTTATCGGAATATTTTTTGTGAAAATAGATATAAATTTATACGACTTTGTAATTGTATTAGGAGTATTTTCATAATATTCTGAAAATGACAATTAAAATGCAAAAGTAACGAAATATTATACTTTTGACATTTATCATAAATGTAAGCACCATATACATGAATATTAAGCAAAACATCTTTTGGGCATTAAATACAGTAATAATCTGTCAAAATGAAACATTATGAACAAAATTAGTTTCTCACATATGGTTAAAAACTGTGGAACAATTGATATGCTTGTATTTCTTATGTTTGTCAATATTTAGCAATTTCACTAATTCCTTAAGTGTGTCTGGATTTACCCTTTAATTTTTGTATATTTATTTTGTTTTCACCCCGAGGCACTCCTTTTGGAAGTATTAATGCAATCAAATGGTATTATGACATATAATGTGTTTATATGAATCTTTGAATTGTCATTAACATTGTGTACATACTTCTACACATATTGCAGGTTTCCATTACTACCGAAATGAAGTATTATGTGTATTACAGAAATATACTCCAGACCATAGTTAGCTTTTTTTAATCTTTACTGCCTTTAAAACAATATAATTCAGTGTACATATTACACGGTCTTATTACACGGACTTAATATTTACCTAGAGTTCATTCTTAGTAACTATGTTGAATAATTTTAATTTTGTTGTTTTTCAAAACTACGTGTCATATCTTTGAATCAAAAGTATTCCCTTGTAAAATATAATATTTGCTTTTTTACTCATCTGGGTTCTAAACAGTTAAGGTAACAAATAAAAATGTTTTTGCTGTTTTTTTTTTCTATTTCCTCCTTTTATTTGGAGTGTTTCAATTAATGTATTCAAAAAAATAATATAAAAGTTCAAAGCATACATTAAAAATATCTTGTATTGTCCAAAACTCCCACCAAACAGATGCATCTTCAGCTTCTTTCTAAAACTCTTTATAGATTTAATTTATTGTTAATAAATTTAAATGTACCAGATAAGAATTTCTAATTATATTTGCTATCACACAATTCATCATCTGTATTAAATCAGCACTGTGAAACACTATGTTTATCGCAGGGACCTATATCAAGTCACCACTGACACAGCTAACTGGCTGACGAATTCTCTGTTGAATCTAAAGGCCAGAATGCCAAATGCATAAAAAATATATGAAGCAATTGAATTATGTATTTTAGGTGTCACATAGAAGCAAAGTGTATGTAAGAAACCAAGTTATGATAAAATAGTGGTAAAGTGAAGTGCAACCAACATGGCTCAATCAACATCAGCAGCAAGTGCCCCTCCTACCTCTTCTGGCTACCATCAGCTCAGTGTCATCAGTAAATATACTTATCATATATATTTTATATTAAACATAATTACATTACCTAACTACTCCCATACCATACTGCTACTACTGAAAGTTACAAACCAAAGCAAATCACTAAAACACTATATATATGTTGTTTATAAGTTCTTCGCGACGAGGTATATATGATTTTGCGTTTACATCACTCATTGGATTTTTCAACTGCGTGCGGGCCGTCATTTTCAAACCAACTGATTTTGATTTTTTATTCTTTCGCTGAGCCATTTGTTATAGGTGTTAGATAAGGCGAGATCAGTTACTGTTATTCTATTGTCCTTGCAATTACCTGTATTATGTGCGTTGTTGCCATGTTTTACATTTTTTCTAGGTAAGTTAGCAGAAATTATACAGGTAAACGCAAGGACAATAGAATAACGGTATCTGATCCCGCCTCATCTAACTTGACCACACCTACAACAAATGACGCACAACAAATACAACTTCTTCCACTACCTCTACCTCCCACCCCCTCCACACACTACTGACACGAGCGAATAAAAAATCAAAATCCAAAGTGTGACGTAACTGCAAAATCTATAGATTCATATAAGTATATATATGTATATATACTAGCTGACCCGGCAAACGTTATTTTACCATATATTAATATCGGTATTAAAAAAAGGGGTTGATGGTAGAAGGGTGAAAATTTAGATCTGTATGTATTTTTTAATGCCTCACCATAAAAAAAATGTAAAAATTTTGTCCGAAAAAATATTTAAAAAAATTTGGGGTGGACCACCCTTAACTTTTAGGGGTATGAAAAATAGATCTTGGCCGATTCTCAGGCTTACCCGATGAGCACACAACATTTTATCAAAATCGGTTCAGCTGTTTCGGAGGAGTACGATAACAAACACCGTGACACGAGATTTTTATATATTAGATATTATATGGGTTAACATACCAAGGTATACTGGTATATATATTTAACCTAATGTGACCGATAACTTCAAAATATAGAGGAAAAATCAATATTTCACTACATTTTAGCTTTTTAATTAAAGTTATATGTAAATTAGTTTAATGTGTTTACTGTCATACTTTTTAGTTGAGTCAGCATCATTTCGATACACTGGATTATTTAAACCTAATCCTTATGTAGAGATGTCCATCGACAATAAGGCTACAAAGAAAACCGAAGTGATAAAAAGCACAACTCATCCCAAGTGGAAAGAAGAACTAACTGTATTGGTGACACCAGCCTCCACAATATTTTTCCGTGTTGTGGATCATCATAACTTTAGGAAGGACAACTTAATTGGGAAACATTCTTTACCTCTGGAAAGAATATTATCACATTTTAATGGGAAATGTGATAACTTGGAACTCACATTAGGTGAATTATTATTTATTTATATTTTTATTACCACATGTAGTATGTGTACACTGCCTAGTTGTATTAACTTTATGTTTGTACAGATTGTGCGAGTTGTCGTACATTGCATTTAAAAATAGCGTTTTATTATTATATCAATAAATAATCTCCAAAAGGGTTTGTTATTGGATCACATAAAAATTCAAAAATTATTTATTTAATAAATATGAAATGTATTTTGCCTTATGGCAAGTAAATAAACTGGTTAAGATACTTAAAAGGAATGTCTCTACATAAAGTATCTCAAAAAAATATATTATGACATTGATGTCACTCTAGTTGTAGAATGTTATAGGTGTGACAACAATATAAGACAATTATATTTTTCCAGATCTCTCACTTGAGTACCAAGGCAATTATCCGTCTTTAAGTGGGGAACTTGTGATTGTGTTAAATGGACTACGAGTGGAAGGCTATAATAACTCAAACAACAATGTGGATGTTTCCAGTACAAACTCTTTGTCTGGCATTGGTGTGAAGGCAAGGCACAGACCACGTGGACCTGCACCACCTCCACCTACAATCACAAGTAATAGCAGATCTCAAGTGAGTGTTATTAACTATTATAATCTTCCATATTTAATATCGAAATACCTAATATGAGAGTAATGGTGTATTGTAAAAAGTTCCTCAATTAGGGGGGGGACCTTTTGGGTAAAAAAACAATGCTTTTCTTTGGCTAACTTCAGGTAGAATCAAAATATGATCCATATGGGATCATTGTTCCTTTTATATTTCAAATTTGCAATAAAGTGCCATTGCCGTCAGTATCAT
This sequence comes from Athripsodes cinereus, assembly GCA_947579605.1. Lineage (NCBI taxonomy): Eukaryota > Metazoa > Arthropoda > Insecta > Trichoptera > Leptoceridae > Athripsodes > Athripsodes cinereus. The sequence goes on from OX388305.1 coordinate 31,301,488, forward strand.
TATTTGTGATATACTCATACTACCTAATAAGAATTAATATTACCTATAATTTCTGTGTGAATCAAAATAATAAAAAAAAAATAGTAATAATTCGATGGTTTAAAGCACAGAAGACACATGTCCACATTTGACAGTTTAGAGAAAACAGGGTTTGAAAGTTTGAGATTCAAAATTAATTAACTAATTTTAAATTAATTCAGGAGATGTCCTTGGTGTACATGTGCTTTTTAACCACGAGGAATCGGGAAACTGCTATAGCAGTAAAATCATTGTCACCGATATAGTCCGGAAACTGCTGTAGCAGTAAAGACTGAATCACCGACTTTGGGAATTAATTTAGAGCATTTGACAAATCATAACCATTGTGGATAAAGGTTCAATATGAAGAGGAACAATTCATCTACATCTATATATTTTTTTCATACTTTTTGATCAAGTGGATCACGCCTGGAAATATAAAAATATGTATCCATCCTTTCGATAGATCATCCTTGTACACACACACAATCACAGTCAGCGCATGTTACGCGACAGATGTTTCAGTTTCAAATATCAGTGCGCCGTCTTACGCTATTCTTCTCTCCCTTACTCTCACACGTTCGGACCATACGAAGTGAGAAAACCGATTCGGGTAGCATCACGTTTATGTAAACAACGAACTTGTGTATTTTTTTTTTTTACGCGGCGGCAGAATTGCCATCCACACTTCTCAGCATTATACAACCAGATAAGTCTCCATATGATCAGTCATGATCACACAAAAACTTAACAGTCTAATGCCGGGAAAAATTCACCTATCCAGATATACAGGATATCAAAGGATTAGGCTCAAAACGCGGGATCAAAATACCAGCATTGTGCCTGAAATATCTGTGTTCAGAAACCTTTTTACAATATTACAAGTGTTTATTATAATAGATTTTTGAATTTTAATGTACAAATTAACCGGTAAATCTAATTTTTGTAAATTATTTATTAAAGATTTCGAAGTTACCCCTGTAGCTGACATGACTAAAGGTATTATATAAACGGACCTAGAATGCCAAATATTTTTTATTTCTCCTGCTAGTTCTGTATATTTACGTATTTTTTCTGCGACGGTTGTTTGTATATTATGTGTATTTGGGACAGCGATGTCGATTAGGTACGTTATTTTATTACGTTTATCATGTAATACTAAATCGGGTCTATTATGATGTATTTGTCTATCTGTTATTATGGTTTTATCATAATAGAGCCTATAATTTTGATTTTCTAATACCTGTTCCGGGTTGTATTTATAATAAGGTATTACATTATTTGAGTTTAAAAGATTATGTTTAATAGCTAAATTTTGATGTATAATTTTTGCTACATGATTATGTCTATAAGTATACTCAGTTTGAGCGAGAGTGGAACAACCCGAAACTATGTGTTGAATTGTTTCCGGTTTGGCCAGACATTTCCTACACGAATCATCAATTATATTTTGATTTTTTATAATATATTTTTGATAATTTTTTGTATTTATTACCTGATCTTGAATTGCTAGCATAAAACCCTCGGTTTCCCCATACAATTCCCCAATGCTCAACCACCTGTTTGACGCATATTTGTCAACATAAGATTGGTTGAGATCATTGAGGTGTCTAGCATGAAGTTCCTTCCTACCCCAAGATTCTAACAAAATATTTAAATAGTTTAATCGCGGACCTACTGTTTCGTCATTTAAATTTAAAGGTGTATGATTTTTATCGGCCTGTATTATAATTTTATGTAGTATAGAATTATTTTGTTTGTTTTTAAAAAATGTTTTAAGGGATTCTATTTGATTATTATGTAAAGAGGAAATGTTAACAATTCCTCTTCCTCCTATACTCCTAGGCAGAACCAACCTTTCTTTCGCGGAATTTGGATGGTGATATCTATTTTTTGTTAATTGTGTTCTAATAAGTCTTTCTAGTTTATCTAGATCCGTTTTAGACCATTTTATGATGCCAAATGAGTATGTTAATAATGGGATTGCCCACGCGTTTATTGCTTTTACTATGTTTTTGGCCGATAGATCACATTTAAATATTTTATTAAGTCTATCTTTAAAATCATTTGTCAATTGAGTTTTGATTAAAGAGTGATTTAAATTTTTAGATTGCGGAAAACCTAAATATTTGTATATTTCGTTATTATTCATGTTATTAATTTGATAACTAGAAACTATGTCCTGACATTCTTTAATTTTTCCTTTTTCAATATTATTTTTTTTGTTTCAATATTAGCCTATATTATTTTATTTTCATATGTACCTATTTATTATGTACATGTTTACATGTCTTATGTATGAGTGACATTATTAGTGAATTCCTGAGTGTAATAAATAAACAACTTGACACTCCAAGAGATATTATAAAGGATTATATTCATTCATTTTATCCAGTCACCACACATTATTTAATTTTATCATTGGTTAAAAGTGAGTTTTAGAAGAAAATTTAGAGCTGTTATTTTCTTTATTTGTTCATATTTTTGCGACCGTAAAATGGATCCTGATGAGATTGAAAAATACATATTAGATATAGATTCCGACATTTCCGATAGTAGTGAATCCACCCGAAAACATGTTTATAAAAATTGTTATGTTTGTCTAAAAACCGTAAAACGACCAGTAAAACGCGTGCAAACAAAATATTGGTGCAAAGACTGCGAAATCCCGTTATGCCCAACGCAATGTTTTCGCGAATACCATACACTACTGCATTTCTGATTCAGTGTGTAATGTTTGGTCACCCTAAATCTTAATGTGAAGTGTGTAGATGTGTTAGTGAGTTATAAACGTGTTAGATAAATAGTGTTTGAATAATTATTATTTATTGATTGAAACATGTAATAGATTAGTTTTTTTTTTAATTGGATCTTCATGTCAACAAAGTGTCTCATGACTAGCCATAAGGATATTTTCATAATTTATGATGTGAACAGCTATAGGAAGAGATTTTTGTGGAACTTTGGTAATTTTTTAACATTTTTATTTGATTATTCTTCAATTTTTGTATTAAAATGTCTGAAATTTATTTTTTAAATTATTGATTATCATAAAATTATAGTTAGTCTAGAAGATCCTGTATAAAAAATATCGCAGTCGCCTTCAGTTTGTCGGAAAAATAATTAAAAATCGACACAACCTTTTGCGAAAAAAATACCTTGGTACCGAGAGGGCTACTCTTATGATATTGCTTGGAGCTCTCGTGGTTAAGAATCAATTATGTCAATATTAATACATTCTCAAATATGTTATGTGACATGTTACATCTGTGCACAAAAAAATGATAATTTAAAAATGTTTGGCATCTGGTTTTTGTTAAATATTTCGATAATGATATAAGTATTATTGGTTATTATGTAATCAGGACATAGACGACGTTGCAACCGATCTTATACATATATTAACTCAGACAACCGGTGTGGCGCGAAGGCTAACGCACTTGCCTTTGAGTCACGAGGTCCCGGGTTCGATTCCCGGCCAGGGCAAAATGAAGAATGACATTTTTCAAATTGTCCTGGGTCTGGGTGTTACATGTATATGTGTTCAGTGCATTGTATATATGTGTATCGTCGTGTTAGTACCCATAATACAAGATTCATATCTTAGTTTGGGACTAGCTCGGTCTGTGTGAATTGTCTATACATGTTATGTTATGTTATGTTATTTTACCTAAATAGTGGACATGTGTCTTTTGTGCTTTAAACCATCGAATTATATACTATGTTTATCTTTGAAAAATAGATTTGTAATATCTACGTGGGTGTGAAACTACACTACGTGGAGTTTTAGAATTTTACATAGTATTGTAGTCTTTGTTATGCTCTTTTGAAAACATGATATATTTTGTAATATCCATTAATTCAAAAATGACAAATTTTTGTTAAAGCAAAATAACGCCATTTTAATGCAGTATTGTGATTTTTAAAAAAAAAAGATATGATTAGTAGCAATCATTTGCAATAATCGATAAGAGTAATTTCGTGTTAACTAACATGTTAGAAGAAAATATAATTTTGTAGAAAAAACTATCCATGCTGAAAAATGATGTCCATTGAGATGGTGTAGTTTCACTCTGCCGTACAGATATGTGAGAACCTAAAATTTATTCCTTTGTTATTTAGAATAAATACCAGTGAGTCATTGAAAATGAAAATGGAATTATTATCTATAATAAGTACTTTATAGATAAGATAAAATTCATTCCAATTTAGTTTCACACAGATATTCAGTATTTTATCACATAACATAATTATATTGTATTTGTCAGTTGTCATGTCATGTCTCAAATTAATTATTCAAAACGTTAATAAGAAATAACATTGCCTTGAAATTGATGCATTCACATTTTTTTGGGGGGGAAATCAGTCCTTTTAAATTGGGTAGTACTAGACTCCTACCGGCTAAAACCATCCTATTCTTTTGTTTGTAATAGATTGTTTTGGTATATCCCTTAATATCTCTGTATTACTAAGCTTAAGTGCTATATAATTATATTATACATATAAATATTTTTTTACCAGTCTCTGAGCAGTGGTCCTCCACCAGGCCCTCCTCCTGCCTCTATGAGTGCACCAAATGGAGTGGTTGCTGGTTCCAGTAATGGAGTACTACCTGGTCCCGGGGCTGGAGCGATGTGTAATGGCTCAGCCACGGGAGCTCTTGGACCAGTAGTGGCGCCCCCTTCTAATGCTGCCTCACCAACTACACAGCCTACTCCCCCTGAAGAGCCATTACCTCAAGGTTGGGAGATGAGATATGATGTATATGGTAGAAGGTATTGTATCATTGTTAGTTTTATTATCTTGTATATTATATACTATACACAAGATATCTCTTTTTGGGAGATAGAATATTATAACATGATGTTTTAATAGTGTATATAATCATTGCTGTGTAGTATTCTGAAATAAATATATTTATTATTGTATATGCAGAGCAGATATATATATATATATATATATATATATATACGTACCATGGGTAAAGTGCACTTAAACCAGCCTAAGCCGATTCGTAAGCATCGGGACACCTTTCCTGTTTCATACAAAAGGGAGTCTGCACAGTCTGTTGGTTGTGCGGATGAGGTGTCTGTTGGGTAATATTCTTAATATCTTCACTCTCGCAGGTGTAAAAATCCAGTTAATTGCGAAAACTTCGTTTAACATATATATATATATATATACAAAGGCAAGAGCCAAGTCTCTGCCCGACTGTACGCAGTGAAATGGAGTAAAACCTTCACCTCATACTATCTCCTGCGTAAAATCAAGTGATCTTTCATTAATGGAATGCATGTTGCACATGCATTTCCGATGAAAGTTTGATCACACAGTCATTCATATATATATATATATATATTTTACGTTTTATTAGTGAAATATCCTCTGATATGGCATCTTTTATAGATATTATGTGGACCACAACACTCGGTCCACATCATGGGAACGTCCCATGGCCCTACCTATAGGATGGGAATTGAGGAGAGATGAAAGAGGCAGAGTGTATTATGTAGATCACAACACAAGGACCACTACATGGCAACGTCCCAATCCTGAGAGGTTACAACACTACCAACACTGGCAGGGAGAAAGAAGACATGTCATCACACAAGGAAACCAGAGATTCCTTTATAATCAGGTCATAATTTCAATTATGTTTTATATATTTCATGTATTTTATTGTTTTATCAGTTTGTAAATACAAATTTAATTGGATATTTGAATTCAATGTGTATGTATTATTGTTAGCCTGGTGGTCCAGTTAGTGAAGCTATGGCTGTGAGTGAGAGTACAACTGCAGCAGTGGCGAGTACAGTAGCAGAAGATGATGCTGCTCTTGGACCTCTGCCCTCAGGATGGGAACGTAGAGTGCAACCCGAAGGAAGAGTTTACTATGTAAATCATAAGAACAGGACCACACAGTGGGAGGACCCTAGGACTCAGGTACAATAGCAATTCATACTACACTTAGTACTAACAATATATATATATTCCCAACTAGTTCAGATTAGCAAACAATCTAAATGTATTTTATTTTATAGGGTCAAGAAGTGAGTACAACAGACGATGTAGCCCTGCCCCCTGGTTGGGAAATTCGTCACACTGAAGATGGAAATAGATATTTTGTAGATCACAACACTCGTACAACTACCTTCCAAGATCCCAGGCCTGGTGCCCCGCAGGGTCCTAAAGGAGTGTATGGTGTCCCACGTGCCTATGAAAGATCATTCCGCTGGAAGCTTAGTCAATTCAGATATCTTTGTCAAAGTAATGCTCTCCCCAGTCATATTAAAATAACACTAACACGGCAAACATTGTTTGAAGATTCGTACCATCAGTTGATGAGGTTGCCAGCGTACGAGCTCAGACGCAGACTCTATGTTATATTCCGAGGGGAAGAGGGTTTGGACTACGGTGGTGTCTCCAGAGAGTGGTTCTTTTTGCTCTCCCATGAAGTGTTAAATCCAATGTACTGTTTGTTTGAATATGCAAATAAAAACAATTATAGTTTGCAAATCAATCCGGCAAGTTATGTCAATCCCGACCATTTGTTGTATTTTAAATTCATTGGAAGGTTTATAGCTATGGCACTTTATCATGGAAGGTTCATCTACTCTGGCTTTACTATGCCTTTCTATAAGAGAATGTTAAACAAAAAGTTGATAATGAAAGACATTGAATCCATAGATCCAGAGTTTTATAACTCTTTAGTTTGGATTCGTGACAATGATATTGATGATTGTGGTTTAGAATTGTGGTTTAGTGTAGATTTTGAAGTATTGGGGCAAGTGATTCATCATGAACTGAAGGCTGGAGGAGACAGGGAGAGAGTTACACAAACCAATAAAGAGGAATATCTGGGGTTGGTCACTGCCTGGAGAATGACTAGAGGGATAGAGGAGCAAACCAAAGCATTCTTGGATGGCTTTAATGAAGTGGTACCTTTGGAGTGGTTGAAGTATTTTGATGAAAGGGAATTGGAACTGATGTTATGTGGCATGCAAGAAATTGATGTGGAGGACTGGCAACGTAATACCATTTACAGACACTACACAAGGACTAGTAAGCAAGTCACTTGGTTCTGGCAGGTATGTATAACATCATCATGTTGTATAATATAACAATAATACTTCCTTTACATTGTATATCTGTATTATGTATTTCCCTGTTCTTACAGTTTGTCAGACAAACAGACAATGAGAAGAGGGCAAGGTTGTTACAATTTGTGACGGGCACATGTAGAGTTCCTGTTGGAGGGTTCGCTGAACTCATGGGGTCAAATGGACCACAGAGATTTTGTATTGAAAAAGTTGGTATCATTACTTATGTCTAATTTATTATTTTCAACATTCAAATAGCAATCAAACTTGCCTTCATATTACAAATTGATAAATAATCTAACATTCCTGTGGTCATCACTTTTTCAATATGTTTGTAGTTTTTAGATAAAAACATTATTTCTGATGCTAAATGTATTTTTTAAGTTTTTGTAAAATTGTATATCTGAAAAAATCATTACATTTGCAAAAACTTCATCCTCTGTATATTTATCGTTGTCATTAGATATGATTTTTTTTCACAATGTCATTATACAACAGAACCATAACAAGACTGTATAAAATATTAAGATGTTGTGCAGTGGTGGGGTATCGTTCTACAGTGATTTTTTCCATTGGATCATGTCATATTAACATTACATCTTAAAATATATACGAGTTTGTTTCATTGGCGGCCACTTCATTGGTTCAACTGATCAAGCGCACCCCCGACAATTCTGGCTAAAAATCACAAATAAAATATAATTTTATCTTCTAATGCTTCTGAAAGTATTTACAAAAATGCTAATAACCAATCAGCGCCTTAATTTAGCAAACGCACTGACATCAAAACGGTACGCCATACTTTTTACGATCGATGTGCGACCCAGATATCGCACTACCCAAATAGGATATTTTCTATACGAATGAGAGATGCAAGCGAAAACCGTCAAATTTGTCCATCCCATACACTTTGTATGGGGAGGTTTGTGCGCCGCACTGCTTACAAAATCGTTCAACTCGTACACGTACACTATAGAGGTATGTCTAAGTAGTAGTGTGACCCTGAACCTTCAACCGAAGTCTGTCGATAATTCATCTTCGTTATAGATCGGAAGTGTTTAATTATTATTATTATGCATCTCGCATATTTTGCGTGACGTGCAAAATAATATTTTACTTTTAGTTCCGATTTTTACATTGTGTCGTTGGTATTTACGGCTGTTTATATTGGACTATTTTGATAGCATATTTAATTATACACAAGTTTAATATACCTATTCAGGCTAATTATTTTCAACATAGTGTTAACAAAGCAGTGATAATACAATTTATTAATATGTAAATAGTTTAGTTGTTTATATGAGGATATTTAAATTAAAGAATATTTTTTTAATCTCGCGTGTATGTTTTATGATATTCCTAATATTTCCTAAAGGTCTGATCCTAATGTCATAAAAAAATAGAAACGATTGAATGAAATTCATCATTTGATAGCTAAAAATATGTATGGTCACACGGGACGGCTTCTGGTATTTTAGTTTACCTATTACGCGCACCCCCACACTCATTCCCACGAGCCGCTACTGGTTTGTTTATGTGTAGGATTGTTTAAAGAGTAATTTTTCCCAACAATTTATTTAATTGTATTTTTTCACAACAGACTTTGCACCAATGTCACAAAGTCATTATATATGTTGATAGCTAATATAACAAGGCTTACTTGTGTACTTGAGATAATATACTATTGTTTCTACGTAGAAGTTTTTGATCGGTGCCTTATCTAATTTGGAAAATTAAAAGCGGCATTTTTGGCATATTTTACTTTTTCACTATCGAAAATGTAAAAATACTGTTGAAGCAGTGCTGTTTGTCCACGAGAGGTATTTTATTTCCTTCCTGCTCTCTATATCAAGTGAGCTTTTCTCTATCTGCCACCTGAGGATGCGACTTACAGCGGTAACAGACTCTGCCAAGGATAGTAGGAAAGATGGCAAAAGGCATTTCATCTGAATGGACATCCTTGAGATGGATTCTCCATTAAACGGCACCGAATAAATCATCCAACATACATACATATTAATTATAGTCTTTCATTTTCATAAAAAAAAAATAACCCGATATTCTGTTTTTGGACATTAAACAATAAATAATACTGTTTCAGGTTGGAAAAGACACTTGGCTCCCTCGTTCACACACTTGCTTTAATAGGCTGGACCTGCCTCCGTACAAGAGCTATGAACAAATGGTAGAAAAACTAAACTATGCTATTGAAGAAACTGAAGGTTTTGGCCAGGAGTAAAATGCCGTCACCATACGTTACTTTCAATGTGGTGCTAAAGCCTGCACACTACTGCAATATAATTTGTAATACAAAAATAGTCATTTTAATTTTGTAATAGTTATAGGTTAGTCTCCAGATGAACTACAATTATCTGTTATCACTGAATCTTTACATGTTCACCACTCAATATTATATAATTCTAAGTGCGAAATGAAGAAGAAGAATGAGTCAACTCATTTCTAAATCAAGTTTAATGCATTAATCACTAAATATTGCTTGTGTGTGTGTGTCATGTAAAAAAAGGATAATTCAATATTTGCTCATTAGACACCAAATTTCAATGAAAAACAAAGCTCATATTGTGCTGTATTGTTCTGTCATGAGGATTTTATTTTGCTCTCCTGTGAGGTAGTGTTTATGGATTCATCCCCATTTTCCTTTCTCACACAGAATTTCAGTAGTTTCTCATCATCATAATCATAATAGTGTCGTTACATATTCAAAACTGGACATGTTTAAACAAAATTTAAGTCCGATACAATTGACAAAAAATAGCTTTTCATAACCATAGTAAATATTATAAAAAATGTACATTACTTGTTTTTGAAACAATAATTTTTAATATACATATATGTAAATATATATAATATTATCAATGTAAATTCATCAGATGTTAGTTAGAAAATGTATAATATTTGAGAGTTTTATATTTCAATCAAATTGACATTAGCAATGTGTAAATAAAATACATAATGTGTTTTATTTACACCTTGCTAATTTATTAATTTTTTTTTTTTTTATTATGTTACTTTGTATCATATTTTATATTTATAACCATAATTTTTAGTGATAAAGTCAGTAGTATGTCCTTTCATCACATCACATATTACTTTAGATATGATATGTCTACTGACATAGTTATCTCTATGATTGTCGAGTTTACAAATATAATGCTGTGATTTTTAATAAATCTGATAAACTAAGAATAATGTTTATTATCAGTTTAGATATTCATCTAAACAGCATCCAAATCTTTATGTTTGTTTGTTGTGCTTCATTAGCAATTATTCGCCTATATTTATATTTTAAAACTATGTCCAATCCTAGTTTCTGAATAAACTAACTAATAAAACATTATCAGTTTTCCACATACTCTTGATTTCTAGGTCATTGTACCATTATTCTATAACACATTTAAATTTTACACCCATAACCGTTAAAGCATCAATCGTCTATTCTTGTCCATCAGTTATTTTCTGTTGATTATGTCAATATGAGCTTATATAGCTCACGCAATTGTCCTGTTGATTTGTCACGTCTGACAAATCTGAAAAGTCTGCAAAACATGATCAATCAATTTATAACAACACCCTACATTCTTCTCTTTTTATAATGTCCCACATTTGACAACTGCCAAATATTTAGGACAAATATTTTCAGAATTACGCATTAAAAAATATGATCTTATTATTTCAACTATTTATTCTAACACTAGGTGTATGTATGTAGTATCATATTGTTATAAATATTGTTAGTGTATGTGTGTGTGTGTGTATATGTGTGTTTCAGGTACATTGAGAAATCAATAAATATGCTAACAGGGGGACCACTCTTCTCAAGTAGTCAACTTTTTTTGTACTTGTAGTAGTAAATATGGTCTTGGAAGTGAGTCACATAGAAAATATATTGGTTAGTGAGGCGGTTCTTATACACTTTGAAATCTACTTTATGTTATACATATGTCTTTCTTGTGTAAAATATATATATATATTTTTTATAGAGTAATTGTTTCACTTTTATGAAGTATAAAATATATGTACCTAATATGAGTTTTGCTAGAACTCTGTAGAACATAGTTTATTTGGAAGATGAACATTATAGTCACCTATTGGTATATATTGTGATAATTTTAATGTTTCGACTGTGAAGGGCTTATGTATTATTCATCACAATTGTATCTATTAAACAAAAAATTATGTAGATTAAATAATATAAATATATAGTAATTGTATAGTGTAAATTTAATTAGATGAATGCTATTATATATCAAAAGTATTGAATACTAAATATCAGTTGTATGTATGTTCAATATGTAATAAAATATATTTTTCTGATGTATAATATTCTGTCAGATAAATACATGTTTATCTTATTCTCCCCTGTATATTATCATGTTCAATTGTGACAACTTTTATAATTATATGTATACAATTACTTAGATCACTGCTGATTCTGTTTATGTGATACATTGTATTTTCTTAGCTCACTAACTGAATGAAATGTTATCTAATAATTCACTGTGTCGGTGTTTAGGTAGTAGAATTCCATATCGAAAAAATAAAACAGGTGTTTTATTCTACTAAAGATTTTATTTTGTGAGAGAGACGTCTTTCGATTGACAATGTCCTCATAAGACGAAAGACGTCTCTCTCACAAAATAAAATCTTTAGTAGAATAAAACACCTGTTTTATTTTTTCGTTATCTAATAAATTTCAACTAGATCCCAATTTCATCACATTCCAAGTATACATGCGTTTGTTCAAAAACATGATTATGTATTTTCTCACTAAAAATAAATATTTATGTTAAAAGTGTGACTGACTAATCTATGGTATTCACCATCTGGATATAGCTACACGAATAAACACACATTAATATTGATCTTCCATCCGCAAGAGTTCCATCGGCTAGGGCGTCCCTCTTTCACAATACACCATTCCTATGACAACGGCATCAGAGTGCAGGGAATGTCGTGGGAAGAGGTGAGGTGATTGGCACAGAGACGCTCTGAATGGAGGAGGTTGATTTCTGCCCTGTGCTCTCGAAAGGAGCGTTGAGGGCGATGATGATGATTAATATTGAATGTAATTATTGACCACTCCATTGTTGCTAAGTAACAGGTCATTTTGATGTGTGGTATTGTTTAGAATCTTCTTCTTTCTTGTTAAATTTGTTGGTCCAAAATTTCTGTTGAAATATCAAAGTCTTCTAACATATTTTTGTATAATATGTATTGTAGAGGTGGTTTTTGTCAGCACGGACCAGTCATCATTTGATAGATTTACTGCGGCTTGCTGAGGGAAAGACGTTGATTGTCTACAATGAGTAAGTGAAAGTGAGACCTCTTTTGATGATATTTTTGTATAATATGTATTGTAGAAGTGGTTTTTGTCAGCACGGACCAGTCATCATTTGATAGATTTACTACGGCTTGCTGAGGGAAAGACGTTGATTGTCTACAATGAGTAAGTGAAAGTGAGACCTCTTTTGATGATATTTTTGTATATGTATTGTAGAGGTGGTTTTTGTCAGCACGGACCAGTCATCATTTGATAGATTTACTGCGGCTTGCTGAGGGAAAGACGTTGATTGTCTACATATATTGTCTATTGGATACGATATACGGCGCCCTTGAGGTCATGTTATGAGTAAACGGCGCTTTACAAATTGTCCATATATATATATATAATGAGTAAGTGAAAGTGAGACCTCTTTTGATGATTTCCCTTACACACTAAATTTTTACTCCACCCTCATCTCCAAAATATTTCATGATCTCTATTTTGTTAAGGAATATTTTCTGATGTTTTGAAAGTGAGGAACTTTCTTTTAGGTTCTCAAAATTTAATATTTATTTATTTATTCATTCTTTACTGTACATTGATTACAAACAATTACACAAAAGGAAAACATTCAAGTTAGATACTTACCTTACACTACATAAAAGACATACAGGAATTAGACATATTTCATGATATCCTCAATTTTGTTAAAGAAAAATTCGCAAATTTACTTTGCTTAGTTTTAAATACCAAAAAGAGAACACAAAAAAATCTATCATGTTTCTTCTGTACCCCAGGATTTGAGGGCCACTGCTTTTTACTGTACACTACATTGGTTTATGCAGTGCACACGAATGTATCCTAAGTTTGAATAAACATCACTTATATGATGTGGACAAATATAAATATGTATTTTTAACATGTAAATAATATGTACATGCATGTAATAAAATTGTAATATTATATATAGAATATATTCCTTATAATATAAATTGTGGTTTTTCAGTTGTAATTATAAATTTATTTTAATTATACTAAATTTTTGTAAAGGATGCAAGCATATAATTTAATATTTAAATGTGTAAATCGGTTCTATGAAACCTCTTATGTGCTCTAAACCAATTTTTTCAGGGCACACTAAAAAAACTGTTAAAAAAAGTCCACATAAAATAATCTTAATTCATATTTGTTCCATGAACAGCATGATTATCATTGTGGTAAATCAACGCCAACCCATCAGTTAAGCTTTGTGAATTATATCTGTAAAAGCTTGGATCAGTTACAACTAGGGGATTCAATCCCGGGATCCCGGTCGTATTTTAGTCCCGAAATTACGGGATTTAATTTGAGAAATCCCGGGATTTACGGGATTAATACAATTATTACAATAAGTCAAGAATTTGGGACTCATTCGCATCAATGAATCACTGACAGCCGAAGCTTGTGTTAGTATTTTAAAAGAGCGCTATTCTGAGTTCGATATCTCACTAGATACGATATTGTGGCATTACTGATGGTCCAAATTACAGTTGGAAAACTTGTTAATGCAACGCGCCTAGTTTGTTTTGCACACGGTATTCACTTAGCCGTTTGTGATTTATTGTATAGAAAAATACCTGCAAATGAACCTATCAGTGATGATATTTTATTTATTTATTTATATAATACATAAACGGCTATCGCCTTTTATTGATGTTTTGGATGATGATAATGCAGAACTGGACTCAGGATTAATCATTAAAACCGGTAATGGTGAGTTTGACCAATGACTGGAATATTAATGAAATCGTAAAGAAAGTTCGTGTAGTGGTTCTTATTTTCAAAAGAGCATTTTTGTAGAATGATACTTTGCTTCAAAACTATATTGAAAAGGAACGTGGAAGAGAGCTTAATTTATTGTTAATTTATTAACTGCAAATCACGTTGGAATAGTCTCTTAACAATGCTTGAGCGATTTGATATTTTAAAAAATAGCATCAAAAAATCACTCACCGATCTAATTCAAATAAATAATTCATAAAGTCTAAACATTGATCCCTGTAGTATGTATTTTTTTATTATGGGTTAAGCTAAATAAGTCTAACTAAGTTGATTTAAAATTAAAATCCAAAATAGTATATATAAAGAAACATAAATAACAACATTATAGAATATATTGCCCCACAAAACTAAAACTGTTCTGGGTTAAAACTATGAAATAAATACAAATACAAGAATACAATTTAATAATAAAAAAAAAGTTTAATTGTTAGTTTTGTAAATCATAAGTGCCTTGTTTTTTTATTACAGAAGAAGTTTGAAGTATAATTTTGATTAACCGACTTTTTGCAGATTCAAAACTTAAATTCATTGCCAGATAAATAAAAAAAGCTGATTTTGACATGGTTTACTGACTTTTTGTTACCACTTTACATTAACAATACGGTGACAGGAAAATTATTCGAATTGACAATTCTTCGAAAACACATTTGTACGAATTCACTTTTTTTGGAATGACAATTATTCGAATCCACAATTATCAGAAATCACAATTGTTCGAATTTTCATACGTTATATTGGTAACAAAAATTATCCGAAACACAATTCTTCGAATTTTTATTATCAAGACAGATAATATTGCTCCTATTTTCGGCGAAAAGTGACTCGCTTAGCGAAGTAATATTATATAATACGACTCAGTTAGCAATCGATTTATTTAAATAGTGTCAAACGTTTGAAAAAATAATTTAAATATATTTATAATTAGGTATGAACGCAATTGCCTCATTTTCTTAAGAAACTAAAATAACATTTGTTCTTTATGAACTCGTCCACAGTTGGATGAGGTATGGCTGGGGTTTTATATGAAACGTAATATAATCGTGTCAATATGATCCGCTTCAGAACATCAAAATAAAATGAATTTAGATTTGTATAAAATAGTTTGAAGAATGTGGTTTTCTAACAAATGTTAGTCGAACAATTCACTTTCCATTAATTGTAATTCGAATAATTGATAGTCGAACAAATGTTATTCGAAGATTTGCTAAATCGAATAATAATTTTTCGAACAATTGTATTTCGAAGAATTTTCATGTAATCAACAATACAATCCCGGGACTAGTCCCGGGATCAACTGTAGATAATCCCGAATTGATGTCATTTATACAGACTTTGAGAGAGAGTGGATCGTGATGTACTGTTAATGAAATTGGCACCTTTGGCTTTTCGAATAAATTATTAGAATAGTTTGCGTCTAATTTTTGAAATCGATAACAATTTGTTTTAGAATATTTTGTGAACTCTGGTGTACCTCAGGGGTCAAATCTGACAACCTAAAAATATTCAGATGTGTTGCTGATGTAACAGATGCACAGTTATTACGGAGGAATATGAATTTGATAATACATTGGCCAAATACAAGTAAACTGAGTTTTAGTATTAAAAAATGTAATGCAATGTCCTACTTGAAAAATATTAATTAAGTCATGTTTGATTATCATACCGATGGTTGCATACTGCTCAGAATACAAGAGACAAAAGACATTAGAGCTAAATTATATACAACTGATTTAAATTTTTCTGTTTATGTTAATGATGTGACTGAGAAAGCGTTTAGAATCTCTGGGATTTTGTTGCGAAATTCAAAATACTTGAAGTTTTACAAAATTCTATGGTTTGAAGTATTCTAAATCTAATTCAGTTTTTTTGGATCCATATGAAAGTAGATATTATCTAATGCTGAAAAAGGTTCAAAAGATTTTTTTAAGACATTATCAAACGTATGGATATTACCCATTTTTTATCCTTCATTGTTTGTCGCCGAATGTTTTGGTTTTGATATATTTGAGAGAAGAAATATGTTCTTACTAAAATATATTTTTGAATTAATACATTGAATCATTCATAATTCAACTATATAGACTGAGTTTTCATCTTATGCACCATATTCCTACGACAGATTGCGGAGGTACTTGTTGTTCTATCTTACCTATAGAAGAACATATTTGACTATGAATTCTCAGACTTTTTTAATTTGTCGGCTCAGTACTGTGACTTATTTTTTTTGTCATACAGGGAGTGTGTTGCTTCGATTGAGGCAACAAACATTCTGCGATTTTTTTGTCTACTGTCATGTGATTTTTATATTACTATATAAATTGTGTGCAAAAGCAGCTTAGAAAGTCATAACAATAATTTCCATCATATTGTAATATCTGTGCAGATGACACATTGCCTCAATTATAATATTTCCGCATCAACTGATATCCAGTCTTCCTAAAATACTTGATCTAAGTTACTTGTGTTCCAAAAATAATATCAAAAAGCTGTTTCATCTTGTTCAAGAATCTTTCAAGGAGCTTCTTTCCGAGGATGGTCTCAACTATTGAATTTGAAAAGTATTGAGCCATCTCAAAGCTGAGTACAATATTGTAAGGAAAACTTGATGGTATGCCTTCACTGATTAAAATGCCTTCAGTGCCTTGCAGTCGCATGCGAAATTAGTTATTTTTAAAACCTCCAGTTGTAATGCAACTGGCCCAGTTCCAAAGACAAATGTCCAACACAAGCAAATAAAGTCCATTACACTTAATCACTGGTTAGATTTTTTTTTCTAAATATTGCAACTCTCACCCAAAAGCTGTATAATATGCATGAGGTATTATTAAGCCCACAACAGATAAGATTGGATTACTTCCATAAGTAGAAATAATAAAACAGTCAACTTACAACTTATAATTTAATTTACAGTATTATTTATATACTAGTGTGCTACATAATTGTAATGAAAAAAACAAATAACAAACAAAAATATTATCATGTTTCCAATAATTCATCTAAAATCCAAAGAAGTTTGACCAGAAGCCTCTCGGGAAAGGTATAGCGGGATTCCTCTCATCAAGATTATATTCTCTCAAAGCATTGCTTCCATCACCTTGAGTTATTGTGCTTGTCGTCTCCTCTGTTCCATCTCCATTTCTAACAGTTCTTATTGTTTCCACACTCTAAAATCAAAAACAATATAAAAAAAAACCACTTATATTTAGCACTTCAGCATTGACTTTATTAATTGCAAGCCAACTCTCGAGAGCTTCAGCTCTCAGCAGTTGGTCTTGGACGCCAACTCGCGATCAATATAATCACTTATATTTAGTACTTCAGCATTGACTTTATTAATTGCAAGCCAACTCTCGAGAGCTTCAGCTCTCAGCAGTTGGTCTTGGACGCCAACTCGCGATCAATAAAATCACTTATATTTAGTACTTCAGCATTGACTTTATTAATTGCAAGCCAACTCTCGAGAGCTTCAGCTCTCAGCAGTTGGTCTTGGACACCAACTCGCGATCAATAAAATCAAAATGGAAGTATTAAATGTTTACTTTTACTAACTGAACATGAACCTCCACCAAGTACCGTCGATCAACAATATTAATATAAAAATCATTTATACAAACAAATTTATACTTACTCCATCAGGACGTGTGACACTCCTAATAATAACCTGCTTGAAAAACATGTTACCGGAACCTGGAGATCTCATTCCTGGAGTATATTTATCCAAACGTGACTTTGATTCATCTACTTGTATTTTTTCTATATTTTCCAACAATGAATCCAAATTTTTAATTCTAAAAATTCATGTGAATTAATGATAGGTAAATGGCATACACAAAAAACTTCAAATTTAATATTGTACTAAAAATAGCATACTCATTTTTTCTGGAATTATTTACAGATTAATTTAAAGTTTAGTTTTTTATGAAGCAATTCTTTTCAATGCCCTAATATGATTTTTTTTCCAAGGACCAGATCATGAAATAAAAATATATTTTTGTATTTGATTATTATAAACTTCAATTTTGAATATTATTATAAACTTACGGTATTTCTATTGTGTTTTTTTAGAAATGAGATTGTAAGTTAAATATTTTGAGAAGCCTTTTAAGTAGCAACAGAGAAAGATATAAGACTTAAAACGTAAATCATACATACTCATTGTCTAAATCAGTGTCCACTTTGTCAGGTACACAAGGCTTCGAATATCCTGGTTTAAGATATTCATCTCGTATACTTCCCTCTTCTTTGTCCTTGATAGCTGGAAAGGAGAATCCTGGAGGCATTGCAGGAATGTTAGATGGCAATTGAAAGTCATTTTCCATCATGCTGCTAAATAAACTCATCATTCTTTCCATTTGATGTTCCGCATATCTTGCCATTTCTAATGGATCTGTAAAGATACTGAAACTTTCTCCAGGGAAAATGTTTGTATTTTGCCTGCCGAAATTGCTGCAATAAGCAATAATAAAATGCTAAGTATTAAGAGGTATGAAGACTCAGATAATAATATATTACACAATATAATACAATAACTGATTGTGATGTTTCACCTACTGGTGGAGCTCATCATCTGTATCATCATCATCATCTACATTCCATATTGGATTTCGAAAGTCATCTCGAACCCCACCACTACTGCTTCTGAAATAAATAAATAAAACAATTTTTCCACTGCCATTAATGACAACTAAATAATATATACATATTATGTTAATGATGAAATACTGTGAATGAATTTATCAGTTTTTGAGGATGAGGACTTTCCTGTGTTCCTTGGACATTCAGTATTTTAAAAATGAGACAGAGGTATATCCATGTGACAAAACTGAGATGTACCAACAAATCTTTAATAACACAGGTCTACAATGTAAAAATTGTTTCAATACTTTTTAGAGATTCGTATGTGTTCTGTTGCGTAGATTACTGGAAAAATAATGAAAAAGTTCAATCACCCTCCATTTACCCACAAATCACATATCAAATTTTTACTTATTACTGCATAGTACTACCTACGTACTTTAAGTACTAAATCCAAAATAATAATTTTATATTACAATATTTAGTCAAATACGTTAACTTACTAATGTAATTAGTCTAAATTTTGGTTTGAACATAAAACAGTCTTTATTGTAAAAAAAAAAAACTTTACAGTACCATAGAAAAATCTGGTTCATACTAGATTTACCGCCATTCCACTTTTCCTCTCAGTATGGATGAAACCTCTCTGAACAGTTTCTTCGTTGAAGTGAAATTTAGTTTTGCGTTTAGAAATGGCTTCTAGAGGTTGTATCAACTCCCCTGATTGTTTTTGTAATATTTAAGGGACTGATACTGTCAAAAAGCACCAGAAAAACATTTCTGATTTTGTTAAAAAGATATTTATAACAACTACTACTTTCAATATTCCTTCAGCTATGCGACCTGTATGCATCTGTACCAATAGGACATTCAGTTCATTTAAAAGAATGTTATAAGAACCTTGAATTGGTCCATAACAAGATTAATTACTCTTATCATAAGTGGACCATTTGTGAGATCTGTAAGTGATCCCTATGTTACTAGACCTACAGAGTGGCTACACAAAGTTCCCCTGCTTTCTCTGTGAATGGGATAGCCGTGACCCTCAACAACATTATGTTAAGAAAGAATGGCCAGTACGAAGAAATTTGGTTCCTGGAGATAAGAATGTTAAGAAGGAGAGTTTAGTGGATCCTAAAAAGATTTTACTTCCACCAGAGAAGGGATATTTGTTGGGCCTAATATTAGGAATCTTAAGAAGGATGAAACCTTAGAGTTGAAAATGGTAAGCCACGAAAGAAAGGCATGAAAGTCTTTTAACAAGTGGTAACTGGCTTTCAAGGAAATAAAAAAAGATCCGAACTATAGGAATATAGTTGCCGGTATGTTAAATAACTACAAACTGTTGGGCTGCAACATGAGTATAAAAATGCATTTCCTTCATTCTCATCTGGACGATTTTCCAGAAAATTTTGGACCAGTAAGTGAAGAACAAGGAGAACGATTTCATCACGATATGAAAGAAATGAAACGCAGTTATATGAAGTACGTTGGAACGTTAACGTGATGACTGACTACTGTTGGATGTTAACAAGAGAAAATCCTCAACTCTACAAAAAGAAGTTTTGAAGGAAAAAGAAAACGTTACCACAAAGACTTGTAATTGTGTTTTAGTACAGCATTGACAACTTTTCTTCATCTTTTTTTATGATAAACCTATGTTTAAAATGTTTTAATATCACTGTTAATACTGATGTAAAGAATGGCTTTTTTATGACTTTTCCTTACGTGATGGAAAAAAACCAATATCATTTCTAAAATCAGCACCAAAAACTACATAAAAATCAGTTATCAAAACTAAAACAATTTTCAAAAATATTTTTTTTGTAGACCTGTGTAATTAATACACAGCAGTTTTTGCTAATCCAACAGATACCTATTGGAAGAGTCGAGAGCGAGGATAACTCTTCAAGATGTTATAGTTTATGCAGTAAATATCACCAGTATCCCGCAAAATAATACGATAATATTATAAATACCTTGGATCTTGGCGATTTAAGCCAAAAAAAGATCTAAATAAATCCGGAAAATTCATTGGCTTTCACTTATAATTTAAACAGCTTTCAAACAATAATCCACATAACAATCTCAACTGGGAGCAAGCGATTATTATGTCTATGAAATTAATAACTTATTCTATAACTGGGGCCCAACAAATAGAAATCAAGAAACGACAAGTCGACAACACAACACAAATTATTAGAAACTGCGCAAAATTACTGTACGCTGCGCAACAAACTCTATAAGCGAATAAGCGCAACAAAATTTATTATAATTATTCTCTATGGATTTCTGCATCTGACTGACTGACACATCACAACAATGATTCTAACGCGATGTTCACACTCTTAGGATGTTCACACGATTCCATATCGCTTCAAATCATGGAAGTAAAAATCTAACTCGAATGATCACTCAAGAAAACCTATACAATATTATGGTTAGTGCCATATTAATAATATATTGCCATAATCGAGAAACATTCGAAGAAAATATATCAGAATAAGACATTTCCCCCTTTGCTCGGAATATGCTTCCTCGTGACAGTCGTGACCACTCCAGTTATGTCACACTTCTATAAGCACAGAAAATAACGGTAGAATCTAATTGGATTTATATCTGGCTTGGGCGATTGTGACACAGCAAAAATAATACTGTGAAATAAAAGTTGAAAAAGGGTCAACTTTCAGACGATTCTATTTTAATTTCTGATGTAGAAATTGCCGTAACAATAGAGAACGATGGGGCTTCCTACAAGACGAATCCAGAGCATGTGACTGTGGTGCATCACAGACCATGCCACACTTGTTGGAGTGTCCATTTTGCCCTGTCACATGCACTATGGAGGATATTTTTGACGCATCTCCACCTTCTGTGCGTTTAGCACAGTACTGGAGATCAATTTGATTGGGTTTTTTTCTGGGTTTTGACACGATAAATAATAATTTCAATTGATTAAAATTCTTTGAAAACATTCTCAGGTAGTTTTAAAAGCTGGTGATCTTTTTTTATTAAGCAAGTTCTCATAGCAAGATATTTAACTTGTTTTAAAACATAGGATTTGTTGCAGTTGCTAAAATGTTGATAATATTTAACAACATTTAAGGAACGTTAGCGAAGTAAAGCAATAATTTGGCGATATTCGATATTGTAGAATTTTATGAACTCTATTTTTCTTATTCAGTTCGATCATTCAAATAAAATTAATACTTGGACCAATATCATTTGATTTTTAAAATACTATTTATTTATGTACTTCAATATTTTTTGGAATTTTTTTTCAGAAATTTAGCTTTTTAGCAGATTTCATCACGCATCTAGCAGGATCTAAAATTTTAATTTGGCCACCCTGAGTTCTTTATATAGCCAGGAAGGACCCAGGCGATGATCGACTCGTCTGAACGAAGCATTACCTACTATTTTTTTCTTATGTCATGTAAAGACTAGGGTTGTAACGGATGTCACTTTGCGGATACGAATGCGGATGCGGATCTGGGGTGGCACTGTTATGAGGATGCGGATTTTTAATTTATGAAAATGCGGATGCGGATACGGATGCGGATGCGGATTTTGATGTTGATATATCTTTACCAAGATGAAAGAATGACAAAGAAGGCGCCCTTGAGATGGTCACGGATCATTAAACGGCGCCAAATACAAATTATCTTTATTATTATTATTAAAGAGGATGTATTTGTCTGAAAGAGGAGGTGTGAGGAAGCGGGAACGTCTTAGAACCACGTGGCTTGAGCACGTGGATCAAATCCTAAAGGACAGGCACGTGTTGAATAAGAGAATTCATGTATGAGTAAGAGAAATCATCATGTATATATGAGAAACATATATGAGAAACTGGATGAATGTGGAGGAAGCGAAAGAAGTTTGTAAGGATAGATCTAAATGGCGTTCCGTTCTCTCTGCCTACCCCTCCTGGGACACGGCTTAAAGGTATAGATAGATAGATAGATATACCTATCTTTATTTTAAACATGAATAAATAATGAGTATTTTTTTAATACTTGATACTTGCTGTTTTTCTTCTAAAAATCTTGGGAAAGATAAAATTCGTTATTTTCTCTAATAGATATCTTTGACTAAAAAATACCTTTACTTACTCCATGAAAAAAAATATTTAAAGATAGGTATATCTGGGTGTTTTGATAGAAACCCAAATACCTACAACCAATTATTACGATATCCTTACTTACTTTTTCTATACTAAAAGTTACAATCATTTTTGTAAGGATTTGATTTCATGATAAACTATAGCGCGTTAAAAAATGACCGCCGAAAAAAATTGGAAAAATAACACTTATTTGAAAGTCACAATATTATGAACAATGATCTGGCGAAATATGAAAAATTCATTATTAGAATCTCATTAGTGACATACTAGGATCTTGGTAGTATAACGATAATAATGTTTTTTTTTAAGTTTGCATACAAATAGGTCTGGGTTTACGCTAAATTCAAAAAGCTAAAGATTTGAGTATTTTATTATACTACTAACATACCACCACGACATATCCCACAAGTGGGGTAGCCAGCGGACTAATTGCAAATTATAAACATGCAGATTGTCTTCTCTGTGATCCGTGACAATAAAAAATAAGATATTCAGAATGGGTGTCACACCTCGTCACTGAATAGTAGATCTTCTTGTCTTATCACACAACCGACTTTATCAGAAAAATTTGCAAAGAAGAGTGGGATAACTATTCTTTACTGAGTACTTCTAAGGTATTTATTTTAGTTTGAATCAGGTTTGCATCATGTTTACTTCAGGTATTATAAATCTATATTACTAATGACGTAAAATGGACATAATAAATAATTGATCATTTTATTTGGCCCGCTGGCTACACCAAATAAAAGTAGTAGTAATAGAATTTCCTATGTGCTATCAAAGGCATACAAGAGACTCTTACAGAAATAAGTGAGAGTAGGTAACGTAATTCATTCCAATCATCATGGCATTTCCCATAAGTAGTAAAATCAGTGGACTTACCGCATGTAATACACATGCAGGTAGTCTTCTCCGTGCCAACAAAAGTTAGCAACATGAACTGAATTATTGAATTGAATTCTCATTATTGAATTGAAAATATTGAATGTTTTGTACGGGATTTTTTACGAATTTATTATTGAATTGAAAATATTTAATGTTTTGTATGGGATTTTTTACGTCCTTTTACAGGACATGTAAAAACTTAGTCTTTGTCAGATACTCCCGAGCAAAATGTAATAATATTGGTAAAGTAGTACATAAAAAATAGTATGTATTATTATATCTGGACTACAATACTTTATAATTCGGAAATAATCATGAAGTATGTTCATGATTATTTCCGAATTCAAAATTATTACCGGATGATTTATTGTTCTTTGAATAACACTTCTTATCTAAAAAAAACAGGAGAATTTCTTGAAAACAAAAGGATTTGGGGTACAATATGTCCAGTCATAATAATAATGTAATGTTTTACTACATCTGGTATGGAGTACAATAGAATAATAGATCTTAAGGTCCTGGTATATTTAATAACCCAATATATCATCTGGTTCGGTCTATCTTTTATAACAAACAAATTAAATCTCATACTCCAGAATATTGCGCAAATGTGTTGCACATGTTTGAATTGGCATACCTGCTACATCAACCAGGATAGAATTAGTAAAATATATTTTTATTCTAGAGATGTATTAAAGTTTTTTTTTATTTATATGGATGACGAAAAAATTGACATCCTCATCACATCCTCAAAGATTTTTGAGGATGCGGATGAGGATGCGGATCTCTTAAAGTATAAGTTGCGGATACGGATGTCAAAATTCATGCGGATGTTATGCGGATGCGGATACGGATGTTGACATCCATTACAACCCTGGTAAAGACGTCGGGGAGACCAAATTTTGTAAAAAGAAAAGTATCCGATATTGACATCTTCGGTACAAATACCTGGTAAATTGTAAAAAAGGTATTGCGACATGATAATATCAATAATATTTATTTGTAATTTTGTTGACGTATAACGAATTTGGATACAAATATACCGATTTTTGCGGGTAGCTATCTTAGGCTTGTTCTTGCTCGGTCATTTTTGGGGGGTCTAGGAAAATTCACCGACAACAATTTGCCGATGGACAATTTACCGACAACAATTCACCGAGAGGACAAATTGCCGAGAGGATAATTTACCGACAGGATAATTCATCGACGCACATTTCACCGACAGACAATTTGCCGACAAATGCGAATAATATAATTCTGGCGTGGTCAGAAGTTCTTTTTTTTTTTAAAAAAAGACATTGTTTCTTCTAGTGGGTGTTTAAATATTTTATGGGTAATAATAATAAACTTTATTGTATAAAATATTTAGACACAATTATATAATTACAACGTGATAATATCAAGTTGTAATTATATAATTTTTGTATATATTATATACAAATAATTTTGCACAGGCGAGTTTATCGCAGAGACGCGATATCTTCCAACTAACCCAAAATTCATACAAGGTATTATTTTTTAGGACTGTTTCTTCTTGTGTGTAAACGGTATTTGGAATATTTTGTGGGTACTCAAAAATTTATATAGGTTATCACATTTTATATTTGTTTCTACAGGTTGTATACAGGGTGTTTGGCAGAATATAAGACATACAGATAAAGTATATTATTATAAATGAGACAAAATTGGATATTTTATGGGTATTCAAAATTTATACAGGGCATCATATATTTTCTTTTGGGATTGTTTCTTCTGGGTGTTTGATAGGGTTTGTCTATAGACGGGACAATTTAGAATATTTTGTAAACTCTTCAAATTTTATACCGGGGGCTACTTATTGTTTTGTTTCTTCTGGTGTTTTACGTGCTTAGATTTTTTTTTGTTTTTGACTTTATTAATTCAAAATAAAATATAACATTTATTGTCCAAATAAAATGCCACAATTGGCGTATATATTGTCTTAAGGCAAATTCTGGCAATCAACCAGTTGTATGAGGGAAATACAAATTTAAAAATATATTATGTATATGCACAAAGCACTATTTATTAAAAATACATTTAAAATAAATATAATCATACCATCAGTAAACAGAGGGCGAGTTTATTGCAGAGGCACGATTTCTTCCAACTAAGCTAATTTCATGTAACTTTCACAAAAAAAAATCTTAAAGATAGGTAGGAAAAGGGACTAAGAAACAGATGCCATATTTTGAGGGATAATGTGGTCCTTGACCGCCCACTTGAAATCGTGAAGAGTGGGGAGTAATCTTATTCTGGAATCTAATACAACATTTTCAAAGAATCATAAACACTCCACGATTTCCACCTCGACGTCCCCCATTTTCAAAACTAAGTCAAAATCAAAACGCACCTGACAGATTAAATCATATAGATTTATTCTGTCAGGTGGACTGAATGTACACGCTTCTTGATCAATGGACCTTCGACGGATTTTGTTTATATGCGAGCGAAATCGTCCGGCCTTTTTGTCGTCTCGTGTGAACATCACATTACTGACATAAAACTTCTACACAACTTAATTAATTTAAGTGCTATTACAATTTATATTATTAACAGGATCATATTTAGGCGCCTAATTGTAATTTATTTTTGTAATCATATATTAAAAAATACCTACCTACCTTCGAATACTGACGATATATGAGGTGAGATACAGTAGAGTTGTGATAATCTTATCTCCTAAATATCGGCAAGTTTGATGAATAATTTAGGTATGTGTGGAGTATTAGAACAGTGAAAAATGCTATGTTATGTAACAAGAGTATATAACAAAGTTTGAAAATGAGTTCAAATATGTATCACAAATATTAAAATACGCATAATAATATGCGTGCCAATATTAAAATATTCCATACCAAATAACATTTTGGCTAGTAGGTAGAGGTTGGGTTTCGAGATTTTTGTGAGGGGGCATTGCTTTTGTTAAAACAAGCAAGATGTAAGTCATTTTATTCGGTGTGATACACTCTTAATTCATTTAAATACACTACTAACCACGTACGTGGTATTAAAGTATTCGGATCAATTTAGCAGTAGGTGCATATTGTATTATTACAATTTTGAGGGACATGTCATCAAGTCTAGAATTAATATACCTGTACTGTAATTTGAAATCAACATGTTTCGGCTTTCTTTGAAAACAATGTGATGCTTCTATTACAAACTAATTGAAGAAGCTCTTCTAATGTTTCTATGAAAAGTCATTAACTTCATTTTTTCAGTAAAATTTCTTGAATTAGTTTCTTCACTCTGTGTACTTTTAATATTAATCTTTGATATTTTAAAGAATGTAGAATTTTGAAATAAATATAACAGAACTTTTCTTAAAAGTGAAAATAAAGAATATCTAATTTCCTTTAAGTGTATTGATTTTATAAAACGAAACAAAGATTTTTTCTAACATGCAAATAATGACTTTACCGCAACTTAATATTTCATTTTATGATTAGGAATAGGGTATACATTCAGAATATCGAAGTTTGTAGGTAATTATCCGTAACTAGCGATTTGTTGAATTCCATTGCATAGACGTTTTATTTTTTTTATTAATACATATTTGATGCAGATTGCGAATTTCTGAACACAACTGAAGAACATACAACAAAATGGCGGGATTTCTTCCAAACAACGCAAAGGGTTAAAAACAAAAACCAAATAACAAATTTAATATACAATGTAAATTGCAGAATTATGTATCCAATGAAGAATTATTTTGTATATTAAATTTTTGAATACTTATAGTTTTTGCCAGTTAAAATATACCTAAAAGGCCCTTATACGTACGGTGTTGTTGTTGTTGATATTCTGTGATGACACATATTATTTCGCTCTTGAAGTTTAATTGTTTTTTGTGAGTGTAGAGTGGTGTATTCACGGTGTATTATATATCATTTTTGCTGTTTTTTCTTCTGCTTTCTAACTGTGTAAAAACTTTTTCACTTTTAAGTACATATATAACATTTATCAGTGTTTATACACATTTTCATACTAAGTAGTGTTCCTATAGATTTTTTTGGTAAATAGTGCATAAAATAGAAAAGTGTATATACCGTTGTGTTCCTCTCTGAGAGGCGCAAAATAAACCTCGCGGTGACACATACCTTACTTTACTCAATTCACTGGAAAACTGTTTTTCAAGAAAAGTGAAAATTTGAAAACTGTCGGAAAATTCTCATGATATATCAGTTCGATTCTATTTTTTATGCTCATTTCAAATCTGTGACTTTTGTTTGAATATTGTGTTTGGTTTTTGAGTTATACTCAATAATTAATATTTTTACTCCTATTTTATGTGAAAAACTGTTACGCTGCTTTGATGACCTATACTAACCTTTAAATAACATATCCATTAAAAAGTGCTCTTAAAATAATACAAAAAAGTTCGTGATGGCATTGGTTTAGCTAGCGGTTTGAAGGAGATATTTCAGTGTATAACAATTTTTCATACATTTACCCACACCAGATCGGGTTTTGTTTACAATTTTTACCTAGCGTTGAACTCTCCAGAAATAAATTCTTGTAATTACTGGGAATTTCACTTCTTTCTTGTGCAAAATGGATCTAAATACATCATCTGAGGGAATGTCAGGACCAAGCGGTCTTCTGCCAAGTCTTATGATGGACTCCCCTCACTCATTCATAGGGAATGCCCAGACTCAGGCGCAGATTATATCATCCACTATGTTGGCTGAGAATAGCCGTTTGAACAACGAGTTGAGGAGGCAAGTTGCTAATGCAGTCAATAATATACTGGCAGATGTTGGCCTTCTTTCGGTCATTATTGCTTCGCTTCAGGCTGAAAATTCCCACCTTAAGGTTGCACTAATAGAGGAGAAAAACCGCAATAATAGAATAGATCTGCCGCCAATAACTAATCAACAATTGGAAGTACAGCCTATCATACATTCTAACTCGGGTGTACCTAGCGCGGAGAATGAACCTGACTCATATGCGCGTCGTGCTGGTACACCTGTTGCTGCAGCAGTCTTCAGATATGACAGACCCAATAATTTGATAAATAACCGATTGACCACAGTAGGCAGACCTGCCAAATTGCGTCAACCTCGAATGATAATTCGTGGAGTTGGAGGCCCAGACGAGGAGTTAATCGCAGCAAGTAGAGAAAGGCATATTCATGCATTTTATTTTAAGGCAGGTACAACTGAAGAACAACTTCATAATTATATGCTGAGGAAGATTCCTGAATGTTCATCCATCAAAGTTGAGAAGGTCGTTACGAAAAGTGAGAACTATGCTTCATTTAAAGTTTCAGTTCCTGAAGGTTTTTATGAACACTGGATGAAACCTGACATGTGGCCTCCGAATATAGCTATAAACCAGTGGTTCTTTCGGAGGTCAAGAGGTCAACGGTCAGAACCAAAGGAAAGCAACGCCAGGCAAAACAAAGAACAGGAAGCAAATTCGTAGTGAAAGATCAAAGCTCAACATACAATGTACGTACGCTAATGTTCGAGGCCTAAATTCAAAAATTGATGAATTTTACTGTAACATACTGGCTCAAAACAGTAACATTATAGCGCTTACAGAAACATGGCTCAATCCAGGAACATCGAACTCTGAACTTTTTGACGCAAGATATTCAGTATTCCGCAAAGACCGAGTCGGAAGAGGGGGTGGAGTGGCTCTGGCAGTTCAGTCTTCATACATGAAAACAGCGGAGAGAGTGTCTTGGTTGGAAACTGATGGTGAAGACTTGTGGTTAAAGATAATATTGAATAGATTAATTGTGTATGTATGTGTAGTATATTTTCCACCAAACTCTCCTTCTGAGAGATTTAGTATTTTTTATAGTAAGATTGAAAGTTATTATGATAAGCTAAAAGATAAAAACATTATGATTCTTGGAGACTTTAATCTCAATTCATGTTCATATCCTGTGCATGAACATTTATATTTTCTAGAGTTATTTGATTTAAATCAACATAATAATATTGTTAATCATAATGGTAGAATTTTGGATTTAGTTTTTAGCAACATCACACAAATTTCGGTATCAAAACATGATTCACCCCTGGTAGTTGAGGATATTCATCACCCAACTCTAAATATTGATTTAACTCTGACATCCCAAAATTCCAAATACGTGTGTAATGTATCGGAACACCCTTCTGAGACGAACAATGTGACATGGAAATTTCGCAAATCTAATTTCCCTCAATTCCAGGATCGCCTCTCAAGCTTTGACTGGTCTCAAGTATATTGTGAAACAAACGTAAATGCGGCGGTAAATAAATTTTATAATTTGTTATATTCTCTTTTTGACGATTGTTTTTCTGTAGGTCATGTGGATGGAAATAATAAATTTCCATACTGGTTTCCAAAGGATTTGATTCGTACCATTGAAAAAAAACACTTTTATCATAAGGGTAAAGCCACCAATTTTGCCACATTTGCACTACTCAGAAATTAAAACTAAAATTTCTCAAAAAATATAAGTAGTGCAGTTTTTCCAATATTTGTATCGAATCAAATAGTTTATCCTCTTAAATGGCATGCAGTAAAAGTTTAAGTATATCATTCTATAACAGAGTAATTCCAAGTTTTTCCTCAAAATCGGGCGATATTTGGGTAAAAAAGCAGGTAATATTTGGGAAGAGTTAACTTTGAACAAAATTTTCGTAAACTTCTAGGTACTTTATATGGTAAAATTTTTTTTTTTCGGCATTACCATAATTGGCTAATCTTTTTTATGTTTGCTGCATAAGAATATTGGCACTCTACCCTAATTTTTTCGGTGCTCGAAAAATGTGTATGATTTTCTACTTTTTCGACACTACAGAAACGCGACCATTTTCTTCGCCACTTTGTGAGTAAAATGTGTTATTTTTATATTCCGTTCGACAGGCAACACTCCACGATTATTTAAAAAAGAAGATCTGTACGTTAACGGTCATTTTGCGTCAGTAGTCTGTAATTTCAGTCCTGAGAGAAAACGGTCAGTGCCTCGATAGACAAGTTTTTGTGAAATTTACTAAGGTAAGTGTTAAATTTTTACTAAGATCTTTATTGCTCTCGGTGCCAAAAACGTAGGCTGTTGAATATTATAAATTACGTTTACTTAAATACAACGCGTTTGCGAAAAATCTTTGTTTACAACACCGTCACCGTTACTTTTTCGCTACTTTTTCGACACTTTATCGACACCGGTTGCATGATTGTTTTCGTCACCTCCTCACCGACACCATGTAAAGGCCAAGTTATATGTACCTAGATACTCGTTTCTTAAAAAAACATCGAAATGTAGGTAATATTATCTACCTCATCCTTCCTTATAAATGCAAAATTGTGTCTAGTCATTAGTTCACTGGAGCTGAGCCGCTTGATCGGTAAAATTTGTTATTTTAAAATGTATATACTATTTGATACTCTACCGCGACATAACTTTTAGGTTCAAACCGCCGAAGTCGCGGGAATCAACTACCTAGTGCCATTTTATTTATAATAGAATTTCCTGCTCAAGTATGTGCCAGTTAATTTTTGTGGAAATCGATTTTACGTATCGACCAATTTTTTGGCGAAAGTTTTCAATTTGTTTGAGTACAATCATTTTGGCGCAGGACTGCAACTACCCAAATTACTGTACTTATATAAGATATTGCTATAATCTTTCTTTCTTTCCCTTTAGCGCTTTTGTCCCGTTTCTATCGGGGTACGCTTTGACCATGATCCTGGAATTGGCGAGTCTGGTTATTACATTGAAGCGACTGCCATCTGACCTTCGCAACCCTTAGAAAGGGGAACCAGACAAATTGGATCATGGCTACACATAGCTAGTGATATAAATCCGCAAATAGATTTTTTAAAAATCCAGAGGTGCGTGCCCCGCCCGGATTCGAACCGTCGACCTCACACATGTGAGGCAACGACCTTACCTTATAAGATATTGCTATAATAAATGTATTTATTTACAGATGCCTTTAACATCAGCTGAAAAATCGAAAAGGTACAGAGACAAGCTAAAACTAACAGATCCAGAAAGATATAGGCAAATGCTCAAGAAAAGTTCAGAAAGAGGAGTGCAACGATATAAAGAAAAAACAGCTAATTTGACTGAAGAGCAGAAAGAAAATTTGCGGGAAGGATGGAGAAAACAAAATAATAAATACAAAACATCAGCACACAATTGTGGTGGTAATTTACAAGAAGGTCGCCCTCAGATTGAGACATCTCAAACCTCTGAGAATGCTACTACCTCAAATAAAATAATTGAAAGAAACATACAAAGACGCGTTGAACGCAATTTAAAACATGAAAATGGAAAATTAAATAAGACTGTGCAGTTGTTGAAAAAGGGGTACAATAATCTTTATCAGAAGGTACAAAATCAACGACAAGAAATATCTAACATAAACAAAAAACTAAATGTTTTAACAAAACATCTAATAAAAGAACCAGCGTCTACTAAAACTGTCCTCGAATTGACTCCCCTTAAGATGTCCGAGCAATTTGTTATGGCAAATATGCCAGATATTGAAACGCCAAAAAAGCAAAGTGTTAAGAGAGTTATTTTGGAACATAACGTACTGACTGAAGCATTGAAAATTAGATATAAGACGTCATCCAATGAAGACAAAAGTAAATTCAAAAGTGTCTTAGATAGTGATTTGGTAAAGAAATACAAGATGAAAACTAAATTGACAAAAAAATTGGGACTGAACACTAGTTTCAAGAAATACCAAACCAAGAAGTGTATAAGTAACGATCTGCGAAGTAAATTAACAGCTTTTTACGAACAAGATGACGTGAGTCGCGCTAGCGCTGGAAAAAAAGAGTGCAAAACATTGAAGGGACGTAAAAAACAGAAAAGATACCTACTCGATACTCTATATAACTTGCACAAAAAGTACATTTTAGAGAACGGATACATTGGCTTGAGTACTTTCAAAAAGTACAGACCGTTTTACGTAGTTGCGCCGAGATTGAAAGATTTGGAAACCTGCGCTTGTGTCCAGCACAGCAACATGCAATTTATGGTTAATTCACTCAGGTCATGTGGTGTTTTAGATACGAATAATATTAACGAAGTTATTTCAAAATTTGCATGTAACATTACATCTAAGGATTGTATGCACGGATTATGTAATGTCTGTTTTGAAAATGGCATCGGAGAAAAAGAAGGAAACAATGACGAAATATCTTGGTTAACATATAATCTTAAAGAACACATATACTACGATAAAGGAGTTTCAAAAAAATCTAAAAAGATGGTGAAGGAGGAAATAAAAGGAAAAGTGAATGAATTAATACAATTATTTAATATTAAATTGAAAACATTCAAAACGCACGTTTTCAATGTCATGCATCAATACCAACAGTACAAATGGTGTATTAAGAACTTAAAAGAAAATGAAATTGCACTTCACATTGATTTTTCAGAAAACTGGATGTGCAAATATAAAGAGGAGGTTCAAGCTATGCATTTTGGGTCCTCCAAAAATCAAATTACTCTGCACACTGGCGTTTTATATCACAAGGATGCCGAAAAACCAATTTCTTTTTGTACTTTCTGTCCTAATAACATGCACAACCCTGAAGCAATTTGGGCTCATTTAGACCCTATTTTGGAATACATCAAAAATAATTTCCCAGATATAACCACTATACATTTTTTCTCAGACGGGCCGACTACTCAATATAGGCAAAAAAAAAATTTTTACCTTTTCAGTCATAATTTACCAGAATATGGAATCTGCAATGCTACTTGGAATTTCTTCGAAGCCTCGCACGGCAAAGGCGCTGCGGATGGCATCGGAGGAGCAATAAAGAGATCACTTGATTTAAAAGTTGCTCATGGGGTAGATATACCGGACGCAAAAACAGCGTTTGATGTCCTTAGCAAGACTGAAACAGTTATTAAACTGTTTCACATTGCTGGAGAAAACATAAAACTGTTAGAAAATGACCTAGTTACAAAACTTACTCCCTTAAAGCAAACCATGAAAGTCCACCAAGTAGTACTTCAAGATAAATATGTGCTGACACACAGAATATTATCTTGTTTTTGTAAAAATCGTCAAGGAAAATGCGAATGCTATGACCCACGAATTCATAAATTTGAATTTTCGTCTACAACTCAAGAAGAAGGCACAGACATAGAGTATGTATTAGAATTGGACGAACATACTGGAGAAGTACGAAAAGTGCAGAGACCCATATTTAATGAAGAAAATGACAAAAACATTTCTGATGAAGAATTAGTAGATTTTATGAATATGGAGGAGTTGAATGAAGATGTTTTAAATGAGTCGTTGATACTTTTAGTTGAAAACGAATTGCAAAAAACAGTTCAAATAGAAGATAACACAGTCCTTAAAAGGAAATATGATAGACATCAATCATTGAATAATAGTACTAAAATCAAAAGGTCCAAGACGAGTGAGTACAACCAGGAAAGCTCTGAAGAAAATAGTGACACTATGTCATTACACGATACCTCTTCCTGCGAAGAATATCTTGAAGAAAACACACAAAAAAAATTAGATCAAGCTGGAAATTATATTGAAAATATTATTCGAGAAGACAATATGGAAGGTGATATAAAAGTAGCCAAAAATACTCAAGAAAGCGATTTGCAAGGTGATCGAGAAGAAACCAAAGGTAATGAAATAGACGCTATGGAAGATGAAAAAGAAGTGACTAAAGATATGTACGTGCTAGTAAAATTCAATTTAGAAAAAAGAAATAAATTTTATTTGGGCCAAGTCTTGAAAGTGATTGGAAGAAGCTCTTATAAGATAAAGTTTTTAAGGCATAAGGGGAACGGGAAATTTTCGTGGCCCATAATTGATGATGTATCCTTAATTTATAGAAGAAATATCGAACAGAGTTGGCCAAACCCGCTGTCAGATAGGCGCGGAATCAAAACTTTCAACATTTCAAAAATGACAATCAAGATAGAATAGCTTGATTGATAAAAAACAAAATCATTTTCGATTATATATAAGTCTTGTGAGGCTTTTCAGATTTATTGTAAGCTATATATTTTGTTTTTTAAATTATATTTAATTTTGTTTGCTTTATTTTATATTTTATTGTGTTAGAGATTTAATATCCACCGGTATTTAGAATAAATAGCGGAATATCTAGGTGAATGAGTTATGTCTGAATTTCAAAGAAAATAAACTTTATTTCTAGTTTCAATATAACAAATCACTTGATTAAATTATTATTTCTATTTTTTGTGAGATATTTATTTTGTTCTGTTAATTTTATTTTATATTTCATTGTGTTTAAGAATTAATCTACACTGGTATTTAGAATAAATAGCTTGTAATAATTATGCACATGAGTTTTGTTTGTCTTTCATTTATACCTTCTTTATATATCTATGGTATCGCTGAGAAAATCAAAGCAACCTCAAGGTTTCTGAAATCGACCAAAAAAATTAACACCACTTTTTTGTGTTTTCTGGACGTTTTAGGTCATTTACAGTAGATTTATGAAAAAAATATGTCAATATGGATGATGATGAACGGATTTCAAGGTCTCTACGTCAATATCGTCATATAGTTCCTTGCGTCAAAAGTTACGTGAAAAAAACATTTTGTTCTAAAAACTGATTTGTTATTATAAATGCTACAATTATTATTTGTTACAAAGTGTTCACGTTTCTGAAATCGACCAAAAATTAACACCACTTTTTTGTGTTTTCTGGACGTTCTAGGTCATTTACAGTAGCTTTATGAAAAAAATATATCAATATGGATGATGATGAACGGATATCAAGGTCTCTACGTCAATTTCGTCATATAGTACCTTGCGTCAAAAGTTACGTGAAAAAAACCTTTTGTTCTAAAAACTGATTTGTTATTATAAATGCTACAATTATTATTTGTTACAAAGTGTTCACGTTTCTGAAATCGACCAAAAATTAACACCACTTTTTTTGTGTTTTCTGGACGTTCTAGGTCATTTACAGCAGATTTATGAAAAAAATATATCAATATGGATGATGATGAACGGATATCAAGGTCTCTACGTCACTTTCGTCATATAGTTCATGCGTCAAAAGTTACGTGAAAAAAACATTTTGTTCTAAAAACTGATTTGTTATTATAATGCTACAGAGCTTCACCCTTTTCACATTTCCTAATTTATAATTAAATAGGTGTAGTTTGTGGACAACTAATTAAATAAATACTTTCTTGCTTTTATTAAAAATAATTAAATATTGCATTAGATGTAACCCGAACTTTATGAATTTTTGCTACCATTTTTCGTCACTTTCTCGCGACGGTAGCGTTAAATTTTTCGTCATTTTACGTCACCGTCGCGAAAAAGTCTGCGACACTTTTTCGCGATTTCTGGCAAAATTCGTGGCTTTACCCATAAACTTTGGAAAAGGTCTAAATCTACTTTAGCGTATAATAAATTCAGTAACTTGCGGCGAACTATCAAATTGCGTATCAAGGAATGTTATCAAAGTTATATACAAAACAGTGAAAATGAGATTGCTAATGATCCTTCACGTTTCTGGAACTATATAAAGAGCAAAAAGGAACTAAAGCAGACACCTACATTCATGAAACTTGGTAAGGAAAGGTACTCGGATAAAGAAATAGCTAACGGATTCGCATCATACTTTTCTTCAGTTTATAGTACAATTAAACCCAAACTAGATCCACCCTCTAGCGTTTCGAATAATCCACGTACAGTGACATTGGATATTCCGGAGATTACACACGATGATATTCAGTACAGTTTGAGGAAACTAAAACATAAATTTTCTTCTGGTCCTGATAAGATTCCTGCGGCCATATTTAAACAGTTCGGGCATTTGATGAACGGTGTTTTGTTATTTATATTTAATTTGTCCATAAAATCGGAAGAATTTCCTGAACAGTGGAAGGTAACAAAGGTAACGCCGATTTTTAAAAAGGGAGATGTGTTGGATATTTCGAATTACAGGCCAGTTGCAGTGCTATCAACTCCTGCCAAGTTATTAGAGATTATACTACATAAGAGAATTTGGAGTGCCTGCGAATCTTTCG
Source organism: Athripsodes cinereus (assembly GCA_947579605.1). NCBI lineage: Eukaryota > Metazoa > Arthropoda > Insecta > Trichoptera > Leptoceridae > Athripsodes > Athripsodes cinereus. The sequence goes on from OX388305.1 coordinate 31,338,328, forward strand.
TTGTTGATGAACAACATGGATTCCGTCCAAGTAGATCCACGGTTACTAATTTGCTTTGCTTTCAAAATTACCTTATTAAGGAAATTGACAATAGACAGCAAGTTGATGTAAATTATTTCGATTTTGAAAAAGCATTCGACAAGGTTGATCACGATATATTGCTGGAAAAATTAAATGGTTACGGGTTCTCCCAACATCTTTTAAAATATTTTGCAAATTATTTCAAAGACAGAAGGCAATTTGATTATTATGGGAATAACAGTTCGGAGTGTTACTTGACACAATCTGGCGTACCTCAGGGCTCGAATCTCGGTCCTTTGATGTTCACACTCTTTATAAACGATATAGGAGACTCCATAAAAAAATCTAGTTTTCTATTGTATGCCGATGACTTGAAAATTTTTAGGAGTGTTTCATCTGATGATGACGCTAATATGCTTCAAGAAGACATAAACTCGGTTGTAGAATGGTCAAGATCTAATAAATTAAAGTTTAGCTCGCCTAAATGTAATATCATGACATACACGCGCAAACGATCACAATTGACTTTTGACTATCACATGAACGAACAAAAACTCGAAAGAATATCACAAGTTAAGGACCTAGGCATTATTTTTCAACATGATTTAAATTTTCGAACGCACGTGGAAGAGATAGTGAAAAGGTCATATCGAATGCTGGGTTTTATCGTGAGAAACTCTAAATTCTTCAAAAACCCAAACACACTGAAAGTCTTGTACGAGTCTCTTGTGAGAACAATATTGGAATCAGGTTCGATAATCTGGAGTCCTCACGAAACAGTTTACAAAAATTTGGTTGAAAAAGTTCAAAAACGATTTCTCAGGCACGTTTACAGATTAGAGTATGGATATTATCCATACTTATACCCTTCATTATTTGTTATGGGTTGCCTGGGCTACACGACGCTGGAATGTCGACGCAACGAATACCTCTGTCGTCATTTTTTTAAATTGATACACGGTATCATTCATAACCCTTGCATCTTGTATGAAATTAGCTTCTTTGTGCCGGATTCATATAATCGATCCAGGCGACATAAACTGTTTTATGAGCCAATTGGTAGAACCAATATCATACGTAACTCGCCCGTCGCCAAAGCACTGGCTCTTTTGAATGAAGTTTCGGTACACATCGATATATTTAACACAACTTATAATAACTTTACGATAGTCTTACATCTGTTGATGAATATTACAACTTTATAATTTTGAAGTATCGATTTTGAATTTTATGTAATAGATTTAAGCTTTAAATTTTGAAATGTTTTCTATGATAAAGATATTTGTTTGCATGTATGTATCATTGTGAAACCGTTTGGTATATCATGAACTTTGAGTGACGCAAAGGTAACAACTGTCATGTCACTCATTGTTACTTATATATTATAAAAAAATAAATAAAAATACAGTATTCGTTTATAGTATTGGTGCACAAGTGGTACAATTTCATGATTGGATATATTCAACCAATCGATTGATAATCACCTCATAAGTCTTAAAACTTCTGTCTCGTGTTGCTCAATCTATAGTAGAGTGAAACGCTTGTTGCAATTTATCCACTCCTTATATTAAATTAAAAACTGTGCCACCCTGTATACATGTTGCATCCACAAAATATTCTATCAGTTTTTCTTACATTCAGCCAAACACCCTGTATACTAAAAAGACAAAAATGTAACGCCCTGTATACATTTTGATATCCCATAAAATGCTCCAGGTTCTCCCATTTACATATTCTATCAGTTTTTCTAACGTATGTACTGCCAAAAACCCTGTACTTAAAATACTCCAAGTTGTCCCATTTATATGCCCTACCAGATTTAATTTTAAGTATCCTCAAAATGTCCAAATGGTCTGAAAATGACTCTCTGTTTACATTTTTATTTCCCATAAAACACTCCAAGTTCTCATATTTACATATTCTATCAGTTTTCTAACGTTTTGCCAAACACTCAATAACAAAAAATGTGACATCCTGCAGAAATTTTAAAATACCTTCAAAATGTCCTAAATGATCCCCTCTAGATACTTTATCAGTTTGCCAAACGATCTGGCCAACACCGTGTATATACAAAAAAAATGTTAAAAAAATATGATGCCATGTATAAATATTGTAATTTGTGATGATATTTTATTTTAATTTCACAACACAGTTAATTTTTCACTTAGATTTATTCAAAACTCGAGCGCTTTCGTCAATGTAGATATATTGACATTTCACTGTGTTGTGTAATTAAAATAAAACATCATCAGTATGATTTTTCTTTCTGTGAATGTACAAACTTTAGAATTATTATATTATATTTTCATTTTTATATACTAAAACAACATCTGAGTACGCTCATATTATATTATAATAATAAATAAATCTTTATTGACCATAATTTTACACAAATACATAAACAATAAAATAAATACAACATTACAAAACATGATTATATTGTTTTGTATTTGTCGGCAAATTGTCTGTCGGTGAAATGTGCGTCGATGAATTATCCTGTCGGTAAATTATCCTCTCGGTGAATTGTTGTCGGTAAATTGTCCATCGGCAAATTGTTGTCGGTAAATTATCCGGCTCCCATTTTTGGGAGCGATCTGATCTAGTACAATTGTCCTACGGAACTAGTACGCTCTTCTAGTACTATTAGTACTATTAGTTCACTGAATATTTCCATGTCAAAATTATTCAGTCATGAATGTAGTACATGTACTAATAAGAATACAGGATGCATATTATACTAATTAGTACATGTTCTAATAAGAATTTAGGATGCATACAGAGTACATACATAGGAAATGCACATTTATGTAATTTTGTGATTATGAAAATCAATACTTAGTAACTAACAAAGAGAAAATTCAGAGAATATTTTATTTTCCTTCATAATTTGCAGGCATTGGATTTTCATTTCAATAAATTTTAATAATTTTGCTATCGACAGTAGGTACCTACTACATTATTATTTTATATGTTTATGAGACGTTCATAAGGGATATTTCAACTAAGTAAGTCTACTAACTTACAACACCGTTATATAAGTTATATGTAATGATACTTTTTCGTCCTTATTGGCGCCATTTTCAATGTTCATAGCAAAACAAAACACTAAAAAGGTCTAACACCAATCTATCTATATACCACTCTGTATTAGAATACTACCTACTAGAATGTACTTGTACAGTACTTGGTAGCTTGGTGCTTCTTATTGGTTCTTTGACGTCACTGAACTAAAAGAACTAATAAGAAGCAAAAGAGAAGGCACTATATCCTTTATAAAATCATCACATCAACTTTCTCACTCCCACTCGTTTAAAGTTCCGACATAAACCGAGTGGCGCCGAGCGAAGATGCCGAACATCACTGGCATTACTTTAGTTCTGTCCGATTGGGAATGAATGAACTAAAAGAACTAAGAGCGAATAAGATACGGAATAGTTCATTCTAGTACAGTACTGGGAATTAGTTCCTAATAGTACCTAGTACATGTACTACACAAGCCTACTTCCGATTTTGCACAATGACGTTCGAGAGCACTGACTGTGTCCCATCGAAATGCCCGATTTTACATAAATTGTTGGTAAATAGTCTCTCTCTTTTTCCTTTTGTTGGCTTTCACTCTTGAGGGTGTTCCTAGCCAGAAAATGGTTATTAGTCAAATGTAAAATCGGTAGAATAATCGATAGATTAAGTATCCAGTGGATACTTACTAATTCGAGTAAATATTCTTTAAGAACACCGCGAAGTATATGTATGTAAAACTGAGGAGTTTTTGAAATACTTCAAATTCCTATGAATTTTAATACGAAACGGAAATGTGAAAAGTAAGACTCATATAGTCATATCATTCTGCAGTGAATATTTTATATTGTTTTTTATCATTTATACCGATTTTGGGTACAAATATACCGACGATTTTAGTGGGTACCTATGCCGATTTTGCACAATGGCGTTCAAGACCTCTTCACAGTGGTCTCGAACCTACCGATTTTTCGGTATTTATACCGAAATGGGCCGTGTCCTACCGATATACCGAAATGGTCTATTATGTATTCACCGAGAAGCTGCAATTGTCCACGTGAACAATTCTGAGAACGTTTAGTACATCCAGGCAAATTTTAATAAAAGGCTGTTTCTTCTAGTGCGTATTTTTTAAATAGCTTTTAAATGACTGTACCCTTTTTATAAAGTCACTAACGATCACGCGGCTATAATTAAAAGTTTGCTTTTGAAACCTTATAAAAGGTATTTTCATTGCAATTGTGTAAATTATCTTTCCATATATATTGAAATTACTCTTTCTACTTTTCGTTAAAAAAATATTTACCAACAGATTCAAATACATTGCTAAAACGAAATACATTATATGAAATAGCGGCGACACGGAAAAATCACCTCAATTTATATTGTACATTAGAGATATTTTTTTGTACTTCTTTTCGAATAGATACGTCGTTTATTATTTGACAGTGAATATTAGACACTAGCTGTGTAACCCCACAGAGGTAATTTGGGTGCAAATCAAAGATGAGGTTTCGACGAAGAATAAAACTTCTTGAGGTTAAAATTTTATTCGAGAATGCGATTCGCAATGTGACAAGTGGAAAATTGGAGCAATTGTTTAAAACACGTGATTAAAGTAGAAAAAATAATTTGGATGTCAGATGGAATGATGGATGATGCTTTCGACCAATTCGTGATAAATGTTGGAAACACGTCCGATTCCTCATCTCTCTGATTAATTGTTTCTTTTTTTTAATTTAGTTGAAATTTTTTTATAAATCTTTTTTTGCTAAATTCCGACATACAGTAATTCCTCAAATGTCTTTTATAAATTAAGATACACGCACTTAAAAAGTAAATATAATGTTATATGAAAGTAAATATATGTTATATGAAAACTGGGCCGATTTAGTCTATAAAATTTGTTATTTTTACTTTTTAGTTCTATTAATTATTCTATGTTCTCACATTTTTAATGTTTTTTCGTTTTGCTATAATTATTTTTGTGTTGACACTTTGTTAAGGTATTTAATTAATTCTATGTTAAGGTATTCTATGTTATCGTATTAATAATGTTTCTTGTTTTGCTATAAGTATATATATTATGTCACGTTGACATGTAAAATGTTTTAATCAATTATTTTATTACCTTTAAAACATTTTGTTCCACGCATTACTTAAATAACACTAATTTAAGAGTCCAATCAGTTACCTGAGTCTGCCCAAAAATAAGCTTCAAAAAATTTAAAATGAAATAATCAAATCTAGATTAGAGGCCTAGAACAGGACGCAGAAGCGTGGGCAGGCCTCAGACAAGATGGTCCGACGATATTAAGAGAGTGGCGGGCCTGCACTGGAAGAGAGTAGCGTCCAACAGAGATTTATGGAAGTCCAAGAGGGAGGCCTTTGTTCAATACTGGACACAAGAAGAAGGCTGAGGTAAGGTAAGGTAATCAAATCATTTAGTAAAATAAGATTTTTTTGTATAGGTACCTATGTATAATCATAAAATTTCGATAAACGGTCCCTCGTGTTTCAGTTTGTAATAAATATTTTTTTTAATTCAATAATTTTGTATAATCCAAAGGGTTGTGTATTGACACTGAAAATACATTATAATAAATTACCTATATTGAAAAAAACACACTGTTAAATTTTCACATAATAAAAAATCTGAAGCGTTTTCGTCAAGTTTTCTCGACATTATTGAAAGCACTACAATAAAGATAATCTAAAAACCTTTTTCTTTTTAATATTAAAAAATTACAATATTTTTATTATGCACACTGGGCAATTTCTATCCAGTATCTATTCTGCGAGCGGCCCATCTGATCACGTGAACATCACGCATTTCTAATGTTATTGTCGAGTGCATGGATAGAAAGACTGAAGTTATAGTAATCTACCGATTTTTACTATTTGTTGATAGGGAAGTATAATCGGTAGATAAGTATCGGGTATTCGGTAAAAGTACCGGATACTTATTGGGTTCGAGCAAATATTCTTTAAGAAAACCGAGGAGTTTTTGAATTATTCCAAATTCCTATACCATTTTGAAAATCTGGCGACGGGGGGGTAGAAATTTTCTAAAAAGGAAAGTACCCGGTATTGTCATCGTCGGTACAAATACCCGGTACATTGTAGAAAAAGGTTCGAGAAAATATTCTTTAAGAAAACCGAGCAGTTTTTGAAATATTCCAAATTCCTATACCATTTTGAAAATTCGGCGACGGGGGGGGTAGAAATTTTCGTGAAAAGAAAAGTATCCGATATTGACCATAGTCTGTACAAATACCCCATATACCGATTTTGGGTACAAAATATACCATTTATACCGATTTTAGCGGAGACAATGTCGTTCGAGAACACTGCCTCTTCATGCACAAGCAGTTAGCAGAACAAGTATGAATATTGATATTGACGATTTCGCTTTCGATGAACATGTTTGACCATGACACTTATCATCATCCAAAGTGAAGTAATGTGAATGCTACTTTACTTTAGTATATTTATTTTGTTATTCTATGGATAATATTACAATACTAATATACATACTTAAGTAATAAGTGTATTGCATAGTACAATAAAATAATTCTAATGTTCATGTTTTCTTAGGGATCGCGGGTGGAAAACTTGTAACAGCTGTGTTACCTGTCGGCTGCTTAGAGGTGTTTGTCATGAGCAAAGTTCTTTGAAATAATTTTGATAGTTTTAGTAAGTATTAAAACATAATAAAAATATTTTTATCACAAGGGCGCAAAGATTTAATTTTATCGCAAGGGCGGAACTTTCCGTGAAAAATACAAGAAGCAAGCAGTTGCTAAGGTGTATTGATTATCTTCAGCCAGAATATTTTATTTTTACTCGTATGATTACTCTACTGTTAGACTTATTGATTCTAATAACAGCGGTTTTGTTGGCATTGCATTGTCTAAATTGCTTATTTATATATTTGTGCACTTATGATATGCAGCCAGAAGATGCAAAGTTCTTAAAGAGGTATTATCATAATAGAGCAGACTTGCATCACATGCAAAATGAAATGTTTCTGAGTTCTAATATTAGATTTTTGTGTTTATTTACAGAAAAGTTATTTCTGGTTCTGTAGATGTACATCCCACCCAAACAGCATTAGTAGTCAATTATGAGCTAGAAGCTGAGATTTTAGGGAAATCTGGAGAATTAATTCATGGTGATAAAAGAGTGAGTGCAATATAGATACCTACTTATGTAGTTAAGTAATGTATATCTCGATAAGGTCGCTATAGATAGTTAATTTAACACATGAAACCACTATATAAGGCTTAGAAAAGACAATGTTGCCTTTTTTGGTAGTGTCCTGGACGGGGCTTTTATCTGCAACCCATTCTTTTCACAAATGGGCTTTGTCCATTTAAGCTGCCAGATGATGTGCCAAAGACTCCGATATTCTCTCTTATTCATTATTTATAGGTGGTTCGGTGAAGGATTATTTATATCTGAAAATGATGGCCCGGGCGCAGTCGAAAGCTCACCACCAAAATTCAATGCGTGACGTAACCGCAAAATTAATAGATTCATATATACCTCATCGTGAAAAACTTATAAACAACATGTATATAGTAGATCACAATCCATTGGATTGGTCTGCAATGGGTTTGGATTTTCTTCTCCATTCTTCCCTATTTTCTGTCAGTCTTTTTAAGTCTACATATGTGTCACAGTTCGTATTCTTCCGCACTTGATCCATAAAAGTGTCTCTTGACGACCTGGTTGTCAAAATTAACAAAAGACTTGAGAGCAGCAGAACTTGATCCAGCACAGGATAGGAGTACTTTTAGGATAAGATGATGGGAATAAGACCAGGAGAAAGAAATATAAGACAATTATTATACATATAAAATTGTCTGTGATTTCAATTTTCATGTGAACTGATGTTTAGCAAAGTTTTACATTTTTCCTTCCATTCTAATCTGTCTTGTGTCTGATCCTTTTTAACTTCTCGTATGATTAACTCTCTTACAAATATGTAGTTCTCCTTAAATCTCCCTTTCAGTGGAAAATAATATATCACTAAATCTGTATTTTTTTTTTTAAATATTTAATTAGTCTGTAAATCTCCCGCTGCACTTAAAAATAACTCGCTTGTTGTACATATTTGATTATACATTAAACATGTTGTTTTTGTAGGAATTTCAAAAAATTATACATTTAAGTAGTTTAAACTACCAGTCAAACTGTGCTCTACTTGCTCAAGAGGTGATAGAGCAGTGCTCTCTAATACATCCGTCTAAATTAAATCAAGTAGAACAGCTCATATTTTATTTGAGAAATAGGATTAATACTGCCTGTGAGTATCTGACTCTTATTACCAAACTTTGTATATATCTGCATAGATGAAGATTAAACTTTATGTATGTAAAGAGATTGAATTATAAATTCAGAACCTTATACTCTACAGTTTTTATGAAATAATAATAGATTGTTTACACATTATGATTTGTGCAAGTGATTTTGGCATTTTATAAGATAATTACTTTTGTTAGGTCCAGAGGGCAGAGCCATGAGTCCAGGACCACAGCCTAACATGGCGGTCCCAGCTCAGGCTTCCATAGCTAGTGTTCCGCAATATGTAGAATTGCTTTATGAAGACATACAGGATAAAATCAAAGGCTCAGCACTCATCTTACAACTGGCAAGGAATCCGGATAATCTTGTAGAACTTTCAAAGAATGGTTTGTGCAAATATATAATGAATATTGTATTATAAGGTACATATTAAGATATTTTAATCTGATTTTAACAATGGATGCTTGTTCATTTCAGAAGCTCTACTGAGTGCACTATCCAGAGTTTTGAGAGAGGAATGGAAGCGCAGTATAGAGCTCAGCACTAACATTGTTTTCACATTTTTTTCTTTTTCTACATATAATGAGTTCCATTCAGTTATTCTTCAATATAAAATTGGGTCCCTATGTATGGATGTCATTGACTTTGAGTTGAAACGTTTTGACCAGTGGAAAGATACAATCGAAGGAAAAGGGAAAACTGGAACCACTCCGGAGAAAGTAAGTATTATAAACATTAACTAGTTATTTTAAATCATTCACATTGTTTCAATTCCAAAAAATCCTCATTTACAAACTGAGTGTGTCAACCACTAGTCCAACCTACTTGAAATAGGTATTAACTTGCTAGTTATGTGAAATTCCTTTTAGAATGCGTCATATAGAATCTCAATACTTATGAATCGATACGAGGCTGGTTAAAAGTATTCTTTTAAGACCGGGCAACATTCCCGATTCCTCTGTATCATAATTATGTACTTATCAAACGTCTTAATTTTTTTTATATCGCCGTTGGTTCAATGAAACCTCTTATGTGCTCCAAACCAAATTTTACAGGGGACGCAAAAAATCTGTTTTAAAGTCCACAGATCAACAAATGTAATCAAATTTATTATCAATTCATGTAAAATGTCTAAAATTTTACATGAAATTGATAATAATTTTAATTAAATTTGTTGATCTGTAGACTTTAAAACAGTTTTTTTACGTCCCCTGTAAAATTTGGTTTGGAGCACATAAGAGGTTTCATTGAACCAACGGCGATATGTATCTTCGACAGACATACTACGAATTAAATCATAATTTGTATATAAAGCTCAAACACATTTTTCTTTGTTTTGATTTTGTATTTTATTAATTCTCTACACAACCATCAACTAATATTGAATGCGTCATCTATCATTGTTTTAATTGAAACAACATTAGAAGCCGCCATCTTTATTTTGACTCAACAGTTTGAGTTGTTTTTGAAAACCTTTCTAACTTATAACCATATTTAGGTGTGAAAGCAATCACATTTTTTATCTCTCGTTGTTTCATGATTTGTACCAGTCAATTCAAATGAGTTGAATTAATAACCCAATTGGGTGTCGGAACATGAACTACACTTATTCAGAAGTGTAGATGGTGATCATCTTTGCTTTTTAAACCATTATAGATGCATCATTCATATAATTTGAATTGTGAAAAAAGACAGAAACATTATGTACTCTGGGAATCAAACCCTCATTTGCAAGGTGAATGTATTAACCATTAATCCACCCTATTTGAAATAGGTGTTAACTAGTTAGGTTCACGTAACTGGTATCGAATAGTATAAAAAATTCAACTTATTAAATAGATGCATAATTAATCTATTCAAAAGCTATAATATCTCTAAGAGAGGGTGTTAGTTTATCCTTGAATATAGTCCAACATACTCCCATCACCTTTTTTGGAAGTTTTCATAACAACTTCAATATTTATTTCAGAGTGAGCTACCAAAAAGTCGAATACCAGAACCAAAACGTAGACCAAAATCTGGTACATGGGCTGTCAGTGAAGCAAACCTTGGTAATCGTGGTTCACGCTCATTGAATACCAGCTTTCATGAGGATCTCTGCAATGCTGGTGATAACAATAAGCCAGATGAAGAACAACTCAAAAGAAAACTTAAAGCCTTAACAAAACGCCAGGAACAATTATTACGAGTTGCTTTCTACCTTTTACTTAATATTGCAGATAATATTAAGGTGGAAGAAAAAATGCATAAGAAAGATGTAGTAGGATTATTAGTAGGAGCATTACAAAGGCATTCTAATACAGATCTTTCCATACTGATTGTTTCATTTCTTCTTAAGTTATCTGTATACAAGGAAAATAAAGATGCTATGACCAACCATGGTTTTATAGACAAATTGCCATCTCTATTAGATAGAGCTTCCACAAGCCCAGATTTAGTGAATGTCACTTTAAGATTATTATTTAATTTGACATTTGATTCTAAATTGAGAAATCGAATGGTAAAAATTGGTTTAATTCCAAGGCTCATATCATATATAAGTAAGTTATTGTTGAGATGATTTTTACAAATTGTTTGTTTTTGTATTACAATAATATTATTGTATTTCCATACGGCTAGTGAATGTCCAATTTTAAGTAAAGCATGTCTGTTGTAGGTGATGATAAGCATACAAGTATTGTCACAAAGATTCTATATCATCTGAGCATTGATGATAGAGTCAAGGGCATGTTTGCCCATACAGACTGTGTTACTCTGGTAAGTGTGAATATTATGGAGTAGTATGTCTTCAGTGTTTTACAGTAAACTAACATGTCTTTATTATACAGGTAACAGATATGGTTTTGGTGAGTCGTGGAGAAGAAGGAGGTCCTTTATACGCTCTGGCAGTGAATCTAGCCCTTAACAATAAATGCGCAGCACTCATGTGCGGTGCAGGACGCTTGCCGGCATTGGTAGCTCGAGCATTTCGTTCTACTGATCTCATGCTTATTAAACTTGTGAGGAATCTCTCTCATCATCCAGAAAATAAACATCTCTTTATTGTAAGTCTTTAAGTATGTCGTGTGATGAATTTGTATGAAAATTCTACAGTTTTGTAATAGAATTATGATTGTAAACTTCTTTTTTGTTTAGGAATTTGTTGGAGATATAGCCGGTGCTGCAACTAAGCAACCATTTGTTGACGAAGCGTTTTGTGTAGAGTGCATGGGTATATTGGCTAATATTCTACAACCTGAACTGGATATATTGGCTATTATAAGGCAATACAGTCTGGTTCCCTTCATCATGAACATACTTGACACAGAACAAGATTGCTCGGAGGAAGTGGTGATGGGTGTGGTGTTAATGGCGGGATCTCTGGCAGCAGAGGAGGCAGGGGCTGCAGCCCTCTGTGCTGGGGGAGGCCCCGCCCGCCTGGTAAGTCTGCTAAGGCAGAGACAGGAAGATGATGATCTTGTACTTCAACTTGTCTATGCATTCAGACAACTACTTAGACATCCTTCATCGGCTGCTTACCTTATTAATAACACAGGTATCCACTTTCATACATACCATACCTACTTATCAACTACATTTTGTCTTTCAATACCCACATCTATTGGCATAACAATATTATTGTACTCTTTCAGAGGCACCAGCGTACCTAATTGACCTGATGCTGGATAAGAATGTTGAGATAAGGAAACTGTGTGAAGCGTGTCTGGATGTTATAACCCAGACAAACTCTGAGTGGGCTGACAGAATCAAGGTGAGACAGATCATTATATGTATTATCTTTGTACATGATATTCTTATTAGATGTTTTGATGTAACAGTGTGTCAGTTCATATGGTGGTATATTATATTGTACAGGTGGAGAGATTCAGATGTCACAATGCACAGTGGCTGAGCGTAGTAGAGACTCTAGGCTCAGCCACTGTGCATTGTATGTATTATCTTTGTACATGATCTTCTTATTAGATGTTTTGATGTAACAGTGTGTCAGTTCATATGGTGGTATATTATATTGTACAGGTGGAGAAATTCAGATGTCACAATGCACAGTGGCTGAGCGTAGTAGAGACTCTAGGCTCAGCCACTGTGCATTGTATGTATTATCTTTGTACATGATCTTCTTATTAGATGTTTTGATGTAACAGTGTGTCAGTTCATATGGTGGTATATTATATTGTACAGGTGGAGAGATTCAGATGTCACAATGCACAGTGGCTGAGCGTAGTAGAGACTCTAGGCTCAGCCACTGTGCATTGTATGTATTATCTTTGTACATGATCTTCTTATTAGATGTTTTGATGTAACAGTGTGTCAGTTCATATGGTGGTATATTATATTGTACAGGTGGAGAGATTCAGATGTCACAATGCACAGTGGCTGAGCGTAGTAGAGACTCTAGGCTCAGCCGATGGTGCAGGAGAAGGCGACACGGAAGGGGAATTGCCTCCATACTTGTCCCCTAATTATCTTTCCAGTCATAATTTATTTCCGTCAGGTATGAGTTGAAATATTTTTAGATAAAATTTAAAGTCGCGTTGAAATATTTTTATATTTATGTAATTAATTAACCATTGAAGCAAAGTATTGTAGAATGTTAATCCTCTGTTACTTACTGAGACTTGTATTTTCAACTATATACTACCAAGACTTTATTTATCAAAATAATAAAACCAATCAGTCGTTTCGATTGGAGATATGTTGTACAGTTAAACTATAATAAATTAGTAAGTATTCTTATATAATTATGTTTGTTGTTACTTTCAGGCTCCCAGATATCTCTAACTGCTACAGATGAGTCGGATAGTATCCTGGGTGATGGTGATAATGATTTGATGAGGCCAAGTACAAGGTATTCTATTTAAAACAAAATACAATATGCAGTGGCGTAACTATATCATCTGAGGCCAGTGGCAAATTCAATGCCTCCGCCCCCCACCAGAAAAAATAGTCACGTTGTAATTTAATTTTAATAAATTTCTTAAATAGTTGCCTTATAGTATTGCTAATATTGTGTGTATTTTAGTTAATAAGATATTTAATTGTTATTTCATTAAAATGATGTAATACCTATGCTTATGCAGCCTCTCGGACCGGGGGCTCGTGCCATTTTGCCAGCCTGCCACCCTATAGTTACGCCACTGACTATATGTTCATTCAAGATTTACTTACAAATTCATGAATAAAAATTTCCCTATTATTATTACGTACTATTATAAGCTATCAAACAGGCAGCTAGAGCTAATGTGCTTGATATCCACACAACTGATGCCACTTTATACTGTCAAGCCCGTTCTTGAATAAATTAGTGTTCCTTGCAATGACTAATGCAGCAGGTAACTATTGACCAATTTTTTTTTTTCAGACATGCAAAAGATTTTGAGGATGTTGACTTTGCACTAATGGGAAATTCAGGATTGCTCACCAGATCACACAATTCAATTGACAGTGATTCCATAATGGCTATGGAATTTCCATTACAAGATTAAAGTTACTTATGTAGGCGTATAGTACTACAAGTACCTATACATAGTTTTATATAAAATCACAAGGTGAAAATATTGTATCAAGTAGTTTTATATCAATGCACTGTGTAGAGCACTGCCAAAATCTAAGCTATTCACAAAATATTTCTATGCGAAACAAAGTAATTTGTGTGGCACTGGATAAATTAATATAATATAATATCTATTATAATCCCACTTCCAGTACACTAACTAGTCACTCTTAATTCTAGTCCTTAAACTAACACAGTATTTATAATATGTATATTTCTACATAAATATTAACATGAAAATGGATATTTATAAGCTCCACTAAGTATCAATGCCTTACTGCAAATTCATGTAACATGTATTTATTATCATTCCATTTAATGCTGACTATATTGTATTAAAATGTTAATTTAAAAAAGAAAGTTAATTAATTTCTGTCCACATTTTCCTTCCAATGGAATGGCAGAGGAAATAGTACTGACACAGTTGAGATGGAAGTCAAGTAGAGTATAATTCTGATTCCAGGTTTTCAACATCCTCTTTAACTAATGTGAGTGATTATGGTTTGTTTTAAATAAGAAAAAAGATAATAGCATAAAGATATTTTACATCTTAAGTTCGGCAATGAGGTTTGCCACCCATCCTTAATTTTTGTGTGCAACTATTCTGCTCAACTTGTGGGATATACATGGTGTAGTAAAATAATATGATAGCAGGATTATTGAAGTATGTAGTTGTTTATTTAATAGAAAATTGGTAAATAAATAATGCTAGGGTAATAAATACTTTTCTTATAATGACATTGTACTTAAAATGGTGTGATGCCCAACAACCATGACTGTAAAGATGAATCCTTAACGAGATCCTGAAACAACATTTAATTTACATAAAATATACTTACATGGATGGTGTGATGCAACAATATTTCAAATATATCATATATATGGGGTGAAAGTTTTACTCCATTTCACTGCTTACAGTCAGGCAGAGACTTGGCTCATGGTACGCTTTGCATAATATAATACAAGGCTTGACCCGCCGCCAGAATATTGATATAGTTTTACTCCATTTCACTGCTTACAGTCAGGCAGAGACTTGGCTCATGGTACGCTTTGCATAATATGATACAAGGCTTGACCCGTCGCCAGAATATTGATACAGTTTGGGTTTGTCAAAAAGATGTTATGTTTCTATATTGTTTTTGTATTTCTATGTATTTGTTGTTATTCATTGTGTTTGATTCGGTTATAATTGCATTTTATCCTCCTGAGAGGGGCATCGAAGACGTAAATGTAGCATAAAAGATTCCCACGGGGCGGTATTGGCCGGCCAGCCCTTCAGGCTGCCCAATGGGGCCCGCCCGTGAGGACTAAAGTTTTGCTTAGAAGAGCGGATAAATAGAAGTCCCCCGACTTCTGAGATATCCGGGTATGGGAGGGAGTCTTCAATGTAATGTTTCTATATTGGTGTGTGTGTCTCGTTAACTTTCATCTCATATTATCTTCTGCGTAAAATCATATTATATTTTTCATCTATGGAATGCATGTTGGTTTGATTTATAAAGTCTAAATATATACATACAATAACACATTGCAATGCTATTGTGTGCTATACAAGATTAATCATAATATACTATCAGAGTTGAATATTATATTTCAAACATAAATTTATATATAACCTATTACAATGCTATATAACTTAGAAAATAACAGCTTCGCTGCCTACACCACACATGTGTGTGTTATACACTAGTGGTGCTAACTCTACAGGTGTGTGAGGATGGATTGTGATACTTTGTTCGTGTGCTTTTTGTGGCGTGGTGTTGTGCTTATAACATTTGTGAGTATTTTGGTTATTATGAAATTTGTTACCTCCGATGGTGATGAAGATTTATCGAGATCTAAAAGGATAAGATTATTGATAAAATATCATCTCTAACGACAGTGATGATGAAGCAGAATTACATTCAGACGGTAGTGACTATGAATTTGGGATTTCTTTAGATGACAAACGTGAGGGAGATGAACAATTTACCTTCAGTCAAAGGGCAGCTATAAACGGTGCACTTCGACCCATTGTCAGCAATGACAATGTGTCGAACATGGCTAAAATGCTGGTGCACAATACCATTCTGGTACCGTCACTTACGTATGCAAGCGAGACATGGACGTGGTTGAAGAAGGACGAAAGTGGAATAAATGCAGTAGAGATGCGATCGTTGAGAAGAATGGTTGGTAAAACGCTGCGTGATAGAGTGAAGAATGAGGATATTAGAAGAATGAGCGGATGCAAGAAGAGTGTTGTGGACAGAATGCGCGTGAATAAACTACGGTGGTTTGGGCATGTTGAACGAATGAACGAGGTAAGAATGACAAAGAGAATATACTTATCTGAAAGAAAGGGTGTGAGGAAACGCGGGCGTCCGAGAACCACGTGGCTTGATCACGTGGATCAAATTCTCAAGGACGGCCGCGTGTTGAGTAAGAGGAACCGACGTGCGTGTTTGAGGAACTGTATGAATGTGGAGGTAGCGAAGGAAGTGTGTAAAGATAGATCTGTTTGGCGTTCCGTTCTCTCTGCCTACCCCACTTGGGACATGGCGTGAGGGTATAGTATAGTATAGTACAGACTCTACCTCTAGGCTATTTACGAACTCAGCTACAACTAACTCTTTTTCTTACGACAATTTTTATTTAAGAACACAAATTACCAAGCAGCAAGATTATTTAAAAAATCTGATATTATAGAAAAATACATGCACAAAGGGAACTCATCATCTCAGTTTTTTTGGGACTATTCATTCACATGGGAACTATACAGCTTGTCTTCAGAATTATTGAAAGGCAAATGACTATTTTCATTTTTCATTTGGTTCTGCTCATTATTTTTTTATGCAAAGTTAGTATTTGCAAATATGATGAACTCCGCAAATGTGCGTGAACAATAGACCATTAAAGGTCACGTGGTCTTGTCTATGGATTTGCTTTTGCTTGGGGGGCAAACAGTCAGATTGCGCAAATCATCCTTGTAGGATGTTATGCCATAAGAGAAAAAAAAGAAAGTCAGACGACAAAATAATAACAAAATCGACACTGACAGCTTTTTTTGATTATTAGGTATTCTTTAGGCGTTCCACCTAATATTACACCGTAATCGTCTGTTGTGTTGGGATGCCTGATGCCCCTCAATGATTTTTCTGTGACGTCATCCTTTAATGGTCTATACTGAGCTAGAAATTTTCACTGTCAAAGCCAGTCCCACACATGTGCAGATTTTTTTTTTGCAAAAAAAAAGTGTAAATGGGTACTAAAACCCACAAAGAAATGTATTATCATCATCATCATCTCTGTCGGTCCCTCAATCCTGAGGATCGTGACCATCATGCCTCGTTCCGTAAACCATCTGTCTCCATCTTGAGCGATCCTCCGCCATGTGTAAGGCCCCGTGAAGTGAGCTCTGTGTGGCCTCCTTAATTTGGTCGCTCCATCTTATTGGCACTCTGCCCCTTCCCCTCCTCCCTTCTACTGTATTATATACAAAATAATACAAAAAACAGGATTGGGTTTCCCATTCAACATAGCTGTGTTGGCAGCGAAGCTGTTAATCAGATGACTTATGAGATTTAGAAATGTTTATATTATACCTTTGGCAGTTTATCGTTATGTTCTGGTTTGGGACCATAAATAACATCATTGATCCAACTGCATATATGCTTATAGAGAGCAGTATAGTAATCGTCCTTAGCCCTACCAATGTGTTGGCATTCTGTGCATCCTTCTGATCTACATCTCTCACCAAGAGCATGGCGGACCATCTCTACTGCCTGACGATAAATGAAGGATCGTCTGCAATACATATTGTACAAATGAGTACCTGGAGCGATTTCATGTAATAAGTTAACTAGCTAGTTTAATCTGTTTGCAAGTGCAGACAAATAGGACTTTGAGATATCCGGGTGTGTGGAGGGTCTTTTCAATATTATAAAAGGATTAACTGAATACATACCTTGTAGCTGGCTTGCAAATATCCAGGTGGTTGAGAGGAAGAATGTAACAAGGCCCTGTACCCGCATCAGCAGAAGTAGGAGAGACTAGCATAAGACGCGGTAAACCCGATAATAACTTTGTAGGACGTCCCTCTGCAATACATATACATCTCCACCCTCCTGACAGCCAAACACTGTGGAGCTTCTTTAAAACACTGCTATCTGTAAATACCTATATCAATTAAATACATCACATGGAAAAAATAAGGGATTATTCAAATATAATATAGATGAGATATATACAGATCCATTATAACACTCCTGAAAAACACCGCACCAGTATAATTTATTAAAAAAAAAGATATATATATATATATAATAATAATAAACACTTTATTGTCAAATAAACAAATATTTTACAAAAGGCATACATATTGCCCTGAGGCAATGTCTTCCAGTAAACCTACTACAGTGTTTGAGAACTATGTTTTACTATAAAGTGAGTTTAGATCAAAAGATAAACAGAAAATGAAATATATAATATAAAACAAGAATAGGTACCTATATTGTAGCGATATTTTTAGTATCACTATAGAGTAATGATTTTGTTCGTTAGCAAGGCTAGAGAAGGATAACGTGACGCCGCGCATGCGTGGTGGGAGGATTTTTTCTCTATATTGGCAGAGCGCATTCTTTTTTGTATTTGACCCACCAATTTTGCAGATCGCAAAATGTAATAGTGAATTATAAGGTTGAAAAGAAACCTTCCCATTTTAAAATGGTTGATTAATTTATAAAATAGTTTTATAAATTTGTTCTATTTGTCGATTGACAGTTTCATTGTAATAATTTATTAAAATCAGTGTAATTCAGGCCGTCATCAAAAATATGGTGAGTCAAAATTGTTACAATTATATTTTCGATGAAAGAAATTTCGTTGTTTGATAAAATAAACCGAAATATATTTTGGATAAATATTAAAATACATTGTCCTTTAATGTTTAAGGATGTACGGCCTTTGGTACCAGGATATAGCCTCAGTTACCAGAAAAATAAATTCCTCTTGTACCAGGAAGATGAATTTCTTTCAAATATCAGGATGATCACTTCCTCTTATATCAGAATAAATCTCGTGCACCAGGATATAATATTTTGTACAAGAATAGAACTTCTGTATCCGGATATAACCTTGAATGCTAGGATAAAACCTTAAATATCAGGATAAATTCCTTATGTACCTACCAGGAAAGAATCTTCAATTTCAGGACACGGGAAGTGATATGGAATTCGAAGGAAGATAACATAATCAGGTTGTTCTCATTCATTCTTAATGTTATATATTTTTTCTAAAGTTAATGTATTTTTTTATAATCAGAGTTTGATAACTTTACGATATAGGTCATTTCTAAAAGAAACGGTAGGAGTGCCACAATCATTATTTTAATTTTAAAGTTTTAATCTAAAGATTAGTTGGATTGCCACATAGCAAATGTTTATCTAGGTTTTAATCTCTTAATATTTTATTATCGAGAAAGCATTTATAAAATGTATGTAAATTCATTGACCAGACCAAAGGTGTCGCCGTTATACTAGAGGTTTGGAATAAATCTCTATCTATCTATCTATACCCTCACGCCGTGTCCCAGGTGGGGTAGGCAGAGAGAACGGAACGCCATGTCGCTCTATCCTTACATACTTCTTTCGCTTCCTCTACATTCATCCAGTTTCTCATACATGCACGCCGATTCCTCTTACTTAACACGCGACCGTCCTTGAGAATTTGATCCACGTGGTTAAGCCACGTAGTTCTTGGACGTCCGCGCTTTCTCACACCCTCTCTTTCAGATAAATACACCCTCTTCGTCGATCTTACACCATCCATTCGCTCCACATGGCCAAACCATCTCAATTTATTCACACGCATTCTATCAACAACACTCTTCTTTCTTTGGAATAAATATGAAAAGAAAATAATAAAATAGAAATTTTATTTTGTTTCTGAATCTTTCCTTCTTATTAAGGATTGTTGGAAAGCATTGTTGATTTACAAGAGATATGCATTGTTGAATTTATTGAGAGAAAAAGTCTTGAAGTCTTTGCGATAGAATCTGGGTTAACCCATTGACCCTGAGCATTGAATAAGTAGTCAATCATTCTTTCCAATATACTTCGTCCTTTTTTTAAAGTCTCTACCGAACTGAGCTAAGATAAATTTTTTTGAAGATTTTAATAATTGATTATTTTATCTTGTATCATGAGAGGTACAAGGTAAAAGAGCGCAAAAATAAAAGTATATGCAAAAGTCCGTCGCAATATTATTATAAAGAAAAAAAAATAAAAGATAAAAATGTAAGCATTCACAACCATAAACCTATATTTATATATATGTATCTAAGTGAGAACTATCTACTATTGATGAGATGGTGGGTTGTTTATGTGGGATTTTACTTTATGTTTGAATGAGCCTATAGTTGAAGAGGACCGAATATCATTGGGGAGGTTGTTCCAGATTCTGGTAGCATGTACGGTAAAAGAAGATGAATGTTATAAACCCAAATACACCTTCTACAGTAAGCTAAAAGCTTATGTCATAAAAGAGGAGTACGCCGGCACCTGGGATCGAACCGTACACCTCTTGTGCATGAGGCTGAGACTACCTCCAGGCTACCGACGAACTACTTTTACATTAAATTTATGTATAAATTATATAATACAAAATTAGTATAAAATATTGAGATAATAAAGGAACGGATCACTACAAATACATGCAAGACTTTTACTATCAACTGTATTTTATTTTATTTATTTTATAATCTAATTTGAAATTAATTCTCATAGTGTTTCCTCTTTGAAAATCGAAAATTCAATAAAATGTTTATTCACAATAAGAAAATTGTCTTTCATAAGAAAACATAATTACTTTCTGAACAACCCAATAAAATAAACAGCGATCACTTATGTAATGAAGTAACAATACCTTCTCTGAGATCTTGCACTTCTCTAGAAGGCCAGAGTAATGCATGTGCCGCTCGTGTTCCATGGTGGGGAGTAGAATAGAATATCATGCCCCAAGTATTGTCTGCTAAAGCTTTCTCCTTTTCATCATTGCTCTGAAGAGCTGAAACAATTGGTTGGAAAATAAATATGAAATACATACTATGAAAACATTAAACAATATTGTCTTATGGTCTTACAATGAACAAGCATTTGCTTAACTAGCAATCCACCCATAGAATGTGCTATCCATAGAGTTGGTCTGCTGCCTACTCCAGCCTTGCGTAATCCTTCAGCCAATACTCTGGCTCTCTTCTCCAATCCTCCTCCACAGTCTGCTATGCACTCTGCTTCACTCCATTCCGTCATCACTGTGTCATAGCTGACACCGAGGACTCTGCAGTCATTACATCATACTACTGTTATACAAAAAGATATATTTTTTGCACTTAGTTAAAAATTAGCTGAAAAAATATATTGAAGCTGATGATCACTTTACCTAATATTTGGACAATCCTTTGGAAGCCAGTCACGGGGCCAGCATTGTGTACGCTCATTCAGTTCTTGTCTTTCCTGAATATCTATTCCCTTCTCTCCTCTGAAACATCATCATACTAGAAACATGATTGGATCGGGTTGAAATGATGGATCAAAAAAATATAATGAAATGTTGAATGACATTGGGCAGTCGTGACACTTTTGGACTATTAAATTGTTTCGTGCATTTCATTCTCGTTAAGTTTTTGTTTTGACATTCTATATACATTTTATTTATTGACATATTATCTATTATTATTATATTATTGACATTATATCTATTATTATTATTGTATTATTATATTCATTATTCTATTTATTTTATTAACAGTTATCCCATTTATTGTATATTGATTTTATTTATTTTTTAATATTATTATATACAAAGGTATATTTTTTATTTTAAATTGATTATTGTATTATTATTCACGAATTTGTTTTTATTTGTAATTGTAGTTTGAATTCCTTTAATTATTATTATTGTTTTTATTTATTTATTATTATTTTATTATTATTATCATATTATAAAATTATTATTGTTATGTGGTTATTGACTTCTTTCATTTTGATTTACTGAATAATTTTAAAATTTATAATGCATCTATTGATTTTATAATGATATTTTTTTATTTTATTTCTTTTGTTTATTATTTCAATTGTTATTATAGTATTCCCTGATTACTGTTTGATCTTCGACACTATAAATTATTTAATATATTGTTATGTCATTGTTGTGTCTACATAATATGTATTTTGTTAACATGTAAAAGGCTTGTTGCCGTGTATGTTTAAATAAATAAATAAATAAATAAATAAATAATATGCCACTTATATTACCTTAACCTATAGTCAAAAAATATAATGCTAAACAATCACAATATTATGATTCTGAGATACCTATATACAATAATAGAATTTCTGTGGTAATATGACAAAAGTTGATCTGTCCCAAGAAGCAAACTTTGCAGGAGCACATTTCAAAGAGCATAAATAGATACTACAGTTAATCTGACATATCAACTTTTGCCACATTATTACCACACATTTATACTTGTGTGTGTAGGAAGTATTTCCCGTGTCCCTTATTGATGCTTCAGGTAAATCACGAAGAACAAATTCAAATTCTTTTTCAACTGAAACAAACAAAATGATATAGGTTGATAATATGTACATCTCTCTTAATTTATAATGAATAATTCTAAATTATAATGAGGGTGTTACCATTGTCATCATCGGTGGTGACTTTATCATCATCTTGACTCAGTCTTATAGCCTCTGTTATTTCATAAGTATCATCCCTTTGTCTCCAGGTTACAAATGGTTCCCCTGTAAAGTGACAGGAAAATTATTTTAATTTATCTGATTATGATATTATTGAAAACAATTTAGAATAATAAAATTACCAAGATCTCTTTACACAGTGGTTATTAAAACATAGTGAGTTAAAATCCATTGGATTGGTCTACAATGAGCTCCAATTTTCTTCTCCATTCCTCCCTATTTTCTGCTAGTCTCTTAAATTCTAAATATGTGCCACAGCTTACGTCCTTCATCACTTGATCCATGTAAATGTCTCTTGGTTGGCTTCTACAATTCATGCCTTCAGGCATCTCCTCCGCTACCATATATCAAAATACTCCAGACAAAGGCTTTAATCTATTTTTTCAAAACGTTAAGGTCAATGTTTGGGAATTTCAATGCTTAAATATTTTTGTTAAAAGGAATTGCCTTGCCTGGTTTATCCTGATTTCAGATTTTGAGAATCCATGTTGATTTATTCTGCTCTCCAAGCACACAAATTCTCTTACCTGCTTGATACTCACTGCATTTATGACAATGTTAGCAGTCATCTCGTCTCTTCCAATCAATCATTTTCACAACAATCATTTTCTTTTTTCTTCATGTTTTCATGCTGCATTTTGACAGCAATATTTTTTCCAGCTTTACATTTGCATGACGATGAAAGCTGAAGCTGTCGAAAGCCAGCTCGTAAATTAATAAATTTATTATTATGTATTATAAGCTTTTTTTGTTACAAGTGTACAATTATTTAGTTTCATCTTTTAAAATGGGAGAGTGTATGCTCTGCCGCAAAATATATACAATACGCTACTGCTATCACGAATCGTTATTGTGTTTTTACAACAGGTTCATAATTTTTGTATTCAAACAGTGTGTACACACCCTGCGTGTCACAGATTTTTAATAATATTTTTTCAATGTTAAGTTTGTTTTAAAAATGATGACTTTGTACTGTGTTATTTCAAAACTGTGTAAACAGAAATTGTGATATAATTAATATAAATATAGTATTGATAAGCTGCAAACCTAATAACCCATGCACAGTTACGACATCCAATTTGGGTGGTAATTTAGTAAGATGTGTAGGATGTAATAGTTGTACAGTTAGACTATACACTTCACCGGTTCCCCAGCGCTCTCCCTCCAAGCCAGCCAGTGTGCCACCAGCCAGAGAACTTAGTTCGGCATCTGTACCTTCTAGCCATTCCGATAAACACTTGATGAGACCTATAATTATTATTCATAATGTACATTACAATCAAATTGCAAAAAGCACTAAATGTTGGTATGTACACATACCGATTATTTATTTGACCAATCTATCACAATACAGAATGCAGTTCAATTTGCACAAAATTTTTAGTCACTTGGATGATTTTGATTATAATTAATAGTTTCAACTAAAGATTTGTGTATAAGGCAGTTAAATCTACAATTCAACGATGTGGCATGCCATCCGTTCTGAATGTTTTATTTTTTATATTGGCATAGAGAGGGCAATCTACATGTCATATGCAGTTGGTCTGCTAGTCTGCTGGCTACCCCATTGGCAGGATATGCTATGGTGATAAAGTAGTGGTAGTAGTACAACATTTTCAGTAAAGAGATGATTTTATAAAACATGATAAGCGTATAAATACCAGCTCTATGAATTAATGGCAGCAGCCAAGGATATGATGAAAGGCAGAGAAGCAACCTAGCTGCAGCTAACTTTATTTCTCTCTGAGAAGTGTGCACAGCAGTGGAGAGAAGGGCTAAGCCTCCTTCCTGCACAAACATGAATGCGGCAGTATTATTAGCTCCTACTACACCGGACAAATGATGTAGCGCTGCAGACAGAGCTTCACCTATTTCCTCTTCCTTGTCAGGGGGGCCTCTTGAGCTGCTGCCTTCTGAATCCATTAACTGTTGAACTTCCTAGTACAATAACAAACTTACACAAACTATTTCACTCACATTAAAATTCAGAACATGAAGATATTAGAATCACATTAAAATTCAGAACATGAGAGTATAAGAAGTGATAGAAGATGTGTTAAAATATGTGAGATATAAATCATACACAGAGGCAAAATAACCTATGTATATATAACCTATAATATATCTCACCTGGTGAGTATCTGTGTGCTTTTGTAAGAAAGTATTGAGACACTGATGATCTGGATGCAACTGTGCCAAACAGGTGAGAGGGGCGTGTGGAGACATAGAACGAAGGTGAGGAGGTAGTGGAGGTGCTCCCAATAATCTTGGATCTGCTCCCATTCTTGCTAGCCGTACTGCAGATGAAGCATCTAGTCTTTGTGATACCCAGCACACCTCCCAGTCTGAAATACAATCTTAATTAAATGCCATACATATTATACATGTTAATGTTACTGTTCTTACAAACATCTTTTTGTCTCTACCACATTCACATTACACAATTCCTCACAAATTTATAGGTTGGACATTTAATTCACTCAAATCTACTGCATTTCAATTATCTGATTTATTAAGTCACATTGCTTTTCATTAAACCCATGTTATACGTGGAAGTTAGTAAATCTATACGAGGGCGGTCCGATAAGTACTTAGCCTACAAAAGAAAAAATAGGTGAGAGTCACTCTGCTCCTCCCCACAGTCGCAGCTGGCGTCCTCTCCATCCAAAAAGCCCCACTTCCGCTGGTTACTTTCGCTGCATACTGGAGTGGCAAGGTCTGAAGTCCGGACCCGAAAAGTAAGTAAGTAAAAGAAAAAATGAAAATTCTGTAAAAGTGGCGATTTATTTTTCAACAGAGTCTTTTTAGCTCCAAACACTTGACCGAGCGATGCTCCAACTTCCTTAACCTGTCTGAAAAATATGTTTTCTCGAGGTCTGCAAAATAGGCCTTCGTGGGAGCGATGACCTTCTCATTCGACTCAAATTTCTGTCCAGCGAGTGACTTTTTCAAGTTTGGAAACAAAAAGAAGTGGGAGAGCACTTTTTCTTCGTCAAATGGGACCGTTTATTCTGCAATTTGGAATCAAATCGACCCAATAATTTGGCATAGTAGAGCCTTATGATCGTTGTACCTTTCTCCAGGTAGTCGATGTAAATCACACCTTGTGAATCCCAGAAAACGGTGGCCATCACCTTTCCGACCTATAAAACAGTCTTCGCCGTCTTCGGAGCATGTTCGCCGGGTAAAGTCCAGTGTTTCGACTGTTCCTTGGTCTCTGGTGAGTACCAGTGGATCCATGTTTTGTCTTTTCTTCGGATTGGTCTTAAGCAGCGTCAAAAACTGCTCTAAAGTGGTCTCATGGTTGCGCTTGTTGTCCGTAGTGAGAAAACGCGGCACTTATTTCGCCGACAGCTTTCTCATGCCAAAAATATCATGAAGGATATGACTCGCGTGGTTTTTCGAAATGCCTACTGTCTTAGCTATGTCACGCACCTTCAATCGGCGGTTTTCTAATACCATATTGTGGATTTTTGTCACGTTATCCTTCGTGGTAGCCGTCTTCGGGTCACTTGGGTGTGGCTTGTCAAGAACCGACGTACAACCACGTTAAAACTCGTGAACCAATTTTTGACGATTGATATCGAAGGAGAAGAGTCACCATACCCAGCATCCAAGCGCTTTTTGATTTTGCTGCGTGATTCCCCTTTCAAAAACAAGAATCGAATCACCGACAGATATTGCTATTTTTCCATTTTTCTAAAATCCGTGGACTCGCCCACTTCCGCACGAAGTCAAAACAAAACTATGAGTCCAATTCGGCTACAATTTTGACAGTAGCCTTCTACAAGAATGTTCTACAGGATGGTATTTTTTTCTTGTGATTGTGACGCCATCGGGCGCAGAGGCTAAGTACTTATCGGACTGCCCTCGTATATAAAAGGAAGTCATGTTAGTTACACCATTTATAACTCAAGAATGGCAGTATCGATTTGAATGATTTCTGATTTGTTGTATTCTTGTCCGCCTTGAATAGCCGATTAGCTATTAAAATATCTTACAAATTCACGGGAAGAAAAATTACGAAGAAAATTATTTATACCATTTTTTTTATTATTTATTTATATTATGGGGTATGGTATGCACCGCGACCTATAAGATCTATTGTACTCCCCCTACTTAGCTTTCCCAGTGTTACCAGTCAAAGCGAACCCTCAAGCCCCAGACATCTTATGAAGTCCAGGATCTTGAGGGGGTCCAAGGTATTTATGCCATACATTTTTAATTTCTATAATAAACAAGTTTTTATTTTATTATTTCGTGTTGAAATGTTTTTTATTCAGCTTGCAATACACATTGAGTTGATAATGGCAGCATCAGTCATTATTGGGTGCAATGCCAGAAAGAGAAAGGGAGAGAGAATATGTATCTACCTGGAAAAAAATGTATCTACATATATTACGTACAGTAGATAATTAATAAACAAATCTGAGTTAAATCTAATTTTTTTTTTTTTTAAAAAGATATATCTGGGTTTTGTTTGTTATAAACCCAAATACAACCTTATACACCTTTCACAGTAAGCTACTAAAAGCTTGTGTCGTGAAAGGGGAGTTTGCCGGTACCTGGTATCGAACCACGGACCCCTTGTTCAAGAGGCCGAGACTCTACCTCCAAGCTACCGACGAACTCAAATTGTTCAACATTCATCGCCCTCAACGCTCCCCTCGGGAGCACAGGGCAGAAACCAGCCTCCTCCATTCAGAGCGTTGTTATCATAGGAACGGTGTATTGTGAAAGAAGGACTCCCAGGCCGACGGAACCCTTGCAGACGGAAGAACAGCGCTCTTTTTGGCCAACTATCATTGGGCATTCTCAGAACATGTCCCAGCCAGGACCATCGCCTCTCCAATATTATGGAGACTACAGGTCTCTTCCGGGTGCGACGGCGCACAGCATCATTTGTGACATGTTCAACATAGATGAATTTTATTTTCTTTACACTATACGATGACACACTTGGACAATTATGGGAGTTTGTAAAGAGATTAAAAATATTAATCATTGTTTATAGATGAAAGAGTAGGTAGGTATGTATTTTCGTTATCTTATTCATTATTGTTTATAGATAGAGAGTAAAAAATGTTCATTTTCTTTTACCTAAATATTGACATTCATTGATTGTTAGGTGGTACGAAGTTCGCTGGGTCAGTTAGTAAATAATAAATTAAGGCAATACTTACACGAAAAATAAGCAGAAAACTTAAAAACAAAAAGTAAAATTTTTGAATGTTTTAGTTACCTACATAAAAAATTATCTAAGTAAAATTTACAAATAACATGCTATAAATAAATCTGTCTACAAATAAGCAAACCTTTCAGAAGTTTCATGTGTTTGATGTGTCTTAGTGCCCTCATTCTCTCTTCAGGTTCTCCATCACGTGCTACTTCTATTAGACGTTGTAAAACTGCCTTCCTCCATTTCCTGGCAAATTTTCCAATATATGGCCACTACAAAATTTATATAACATTAAAAAAATCACTTGGTAATCTGATGACTACCTGAAACTAACCATACACAAATTTAATTAAGATTATATTTAAAATTAAATTTTTATTTATTTATTTATTTATTGATACATCAACAGCCCACTGGCCTTTTAAAAGTAAGGTTGGCACAATACAAAATATAACAATAATAAACATTTCAATATTATACAAATTAGTATAGACATAAAATATTATCGAATAGATGTTAACAAAATAAAAAAACCTTATCAAATAAAAAACAGTAAAATTGGTGTGAGCAAGTGTAGGTATACACAATAACATAACAAATCAAAATTAACAATAAAAATATTAATCATTTAAATTTTTTTTAAAAAACACTTTCATTCCACTAACATTTTCGACTACAATGTAGTCATCATCAGTAACCATATAATACTAAATTTAAAAGACTTATAATAATTAAAATCTAAGGAGTGGTTACAGCTATATAGTAGGGGGTGTGTGGAGGGTGGGGGTGATGAATTCAGGAGCAAAAGTAGTAGTGAGGTTATTTGGGGCTGTGGAATATTTACTAAGATTTTAAAGTCTTTAATTTCTTAAGTTTCCAAGATGTCAAGTTTTTTGGGTGATGATGAGGATAATAATAATTTATATCATTTTATTTTTATATATCACACCTGTATTTCTGCCACAATACAACCCTATGGCTAGGGTACAAATAAATTTTAACTCAAGTGATTTTAACAAAATGAGATAATAACTAATATAACAAAATCCCAGTGTAGCATTCACATTGCTTCACTTTGGATGATCATCCAGGTCAAACCTGTTCATCGAAAGTGAACACGTCTGTTCACACTTGTTCATGCTATGCTTTCACTGCCATGTTAACACTCTCATTCATGTTGTATGTAGTTTAACGTATTTTCGTACACAAATAATTAAACAAATTCAAAAATGAAAAATTATACTATAGCTCTCGACTGCATAATAATTTTGTACATGATTCTGACATTCAACACAAATTCATAGAGAATAAAACAAATAATCAGATAAAATTTGTTTATGTTCGTTTCAGTGAAAGGACTTTTCATCAATATTATGACGAACGGTAATCTCTTTCCTCCATCATCGCTAGTGATCACTATTGATGAAACGCATGTTCACACCTTTTCATCTTGGAGGATCATTCAGAGTGATCACTGTGAACAAATGTGAACGCCCCTTAAGTTTAAAAATCACAAGTATCTATATCTGGTAGAAATGATCTAGGTACAAATTAATAATAAATGGGATTCAAATTTTACATACAATGCTCCATCCTTTATCTTGAAAGAGTTGGAGAAGAGTTTGTTCATGAGCTGGATCATTGTAGTAGAGGTATTCTGGCGCTCCTAACCTTTCTCTGTCCAATGCTCTACTTACCACAATGTTATTAAGCACATAGCGAGTCTGATATACTCCATACCAACTTCCACCCCATCTATAAAGAATGTTTGGTTTTCCATCTATTATAGGCAACGTAAAATAAATATATATTTCTATAAGTCCAGTAAAATTCTTCACTTACACAACTCCTACAGCAGCTACAACTCCTGCATAATTTTTAGCGTAACTCCAACCTTTCAATCGAACATTCCATATCACACTTCTAAATACACCAAACATGGGTTCAAAATATTTCATCAAACATTTGTATTATAATGATATAATACAGCGCACTCCTGCTGTATGTATTCCAAATCTTCAAACATTTCTCGCTAATAATCCAGGATTATACAGCATATTCTAATCCCATACCTAATCAGCTACAATTTTGTTATGACAGTTCGATAAGATTTCGATAATAGCCTAGTTCTAGTATTCACACCATTTTTTAAATTTTCGACACCAGACACCTCTACCGACGCACGTTCAAAGCAATCAACAAAAGTATTGTCTTCTTCTTCTTCTCGATGGATTGGCTTTTCACCCGGTAATCAGAGTGATTCCGCCAAGAAACCGCACTAGATACTTTCCAATTATTCTTGAAGTTAGAAAAGCTGAAAGTTAGGACACTAAAACAAAAACACCACACAACAAGTATATAATCAATCTCTCATTTTTATAGGTTTATTCCATTCTGCGCTAGAAATCTTGTCAACAATTTGAACACTGGTTTACAATTAAGGGACAGGAGGTATGGGGCGCTGACAGGAAATTGAATATCCAACTTTCCAAGATCCCGGAGGAAGCTAGGGTATTGGTCATTTATTGGACATTCGAAGAAAATATGGTTCAGATCTTCCTCCGCCATTTCGCAATCGCATAACGGACTCGCCACTACGTGGATCTTATACAGATGGGCTCTGAGACATACATGCCCAATACGCATCCGACAGATTGATGAAGTTTCGAACTTGTTTAGTCTCAAGCTTGAGAACCATGGTTTCCTCAAGATATTGGGTTGGATAGCTGCAAAAAATTTGCCCTTAGTGGCCGAAGAGCTTTCCCAATGTTGGGTCCACTCTCTCCAAAGCCTGTCCTGAGCCACCGTTACCAAATCGGAGACGGGGACTGTAGAATGAGCCCTACTACCACCCTCCAGAGCCATTTTTGCGAATTGGTCAGCAAGTTCATTGCCCTGGATGCCACAGTGGCTGGGAATCCAGGCCAGAGTGACATTCAGATCCCTATCCCTACATTCGCTCAGTAGCTTTACAATTTCGATAGCGATACCGTCACCGGGGAACTGAAATGGATCAGACTTGAGTTTTTCTAGTGCGCTCAAACAATCGCTGAGAATGAGATATTTGATACCAGCAGAAGACCCCAGGATATACCGAAGCGCCTCCAGGATTGCAATGCATTCAGCTGTAAAGACAGATACCTCTCCTGGCAATTGTCAAAAAACATAAAACAAATCTATGGTTCTATATTATAGCATGGACCTATATACAATAATACATCCATGTATTAAGGTAAATCAACAGAAACAATCGTCGGTACAAATACATACCCGGTACATTGCAGAAAAAGGTACTGTTAGAAAATATTCTTTAAGAAAACCGAGGAGTTTTTGAAATATTGCAAATTCCTATACCATTTGAAAAATTCGATGACGGGAGGTAGAAATTTTATTATGAAACAGAATTACGAAAAGTAAGATATTCAAATGTGTCGTCGGAGTGGATATTGTATTTTTGTTGACAAAAATACCGAATTTGGATACAAATATACCGATTTTTGTGGATACGGATAGCTCTACCGATACCGATTTTGCATAATGACGTTCGAGACCACGGTTGGCGCCGTTGGCGGTGTTTCACTGTTTCATAAATAATATATTGTTATCTAATCTGAAAATGTTTGGCGTTTTATTGTATGTAGAAATAATATTGTGAAAATTTTATTAAATTTTTAGAACCTTCTACGTACTACATACATAATGTTTGTTTTTGTAAATTCAGGTCTTAGAAATAATATTCCTTATTAACGTATTCGTACAATGGAAATATTCTCCTGGGTAATGCATTCAAACTACTAAATCAAATTTAATGGCAAAAAAACAAATGTTTCCACTATATGATTTTAATTTAGGGAAATGTCTTTCGTTGGCCATTTCAAGGAACATGCCAGTCTGATAATGTCCTTGAAAGACGAAACGTCTCTACTAAAATCCACATAGTGGAAGAAAACATTTGTTTTTTTATTTATTTTGAAAAATCCAAAGACGACTGTTACAGTCTTATACAGAGATATCTTTAGTCAATCACAAAACTTATAATAATTACAATACTTTCAAGCTACCCACACACATCTGTGACCTAATAGTTGGAACACTTGACTCAATACAGAGATGCTGGATTGATTCCTAGTAGGTTGCGGTTGACTGAACAATGTCGCTTTACAGTGATTAGTGTACTCACCCACTCTGAAAAAAATTATATGAGTGAAGCTTAAGAGAGACAGGTGGAATTGGTGAATGTTGTATTGGTATAAAGCGCTTAAGCCAGCCAAGGCCAATATTTGTAACACCCACTACTCTCTTCTCTGGCTTGCAAGTGATACATATTGTGCAATTGAACCATACCTATCGTAATATATGTCATATATATATATATATATATCTGTACCTGAGAACCATTTAGTCTTAAGGTCTAAAATGCCATTCTCAAATTCAATTTTTTAATCAAAAAAAATCTCAACATTTTACTAGTTATTACTGTATATAGTGTATACAACTTATTATATAGACCAGGCGTCGGCAACCTATGGCATGCGTGCCAGGCTTGGCACGCGATGGGGTTCTGAATGGCACTCTACAAAGTAATCAGGGAAAGCGCGAAAATAGAATTTTATGTTATTTTTTTAATAAATATGTTTAAAAGATAAATTTGGTATAAAATTCTTCTCCTCTAGAACCCCATTATATAATTTAGAATTAAGGCGGCACCCTGAATCATATTGGTAGAGTGGCTTGGCACACCACAGCTAAAAGGTTGCCGACCCCTGATATAGACCCTATCGTATAGACCAGCGATGCACAAACAGGCCCGCAGGTCGCATGCGGCCCTCGGTCGTTATATCTGCGGCCCACCAGCGGTTTATACAATATAAAAAAAAATGTCAATACCAGTTATAATCGGATATTCGGTAAAAAGTACCGGATACTTAATAATTCAAGTAAATATTCTTAAACAAAACTGAGGAGTTTTTGAAATATTTCAAATTCCTATACCATTTCGAAAATTCAAACACAGGTACTGCGAGAAAATATTCTTTAAGAAAACCGAAGTGTTTTTGAAATATTTCAAATTCCTATACAGTAGTAGGTACAATACTATTTTGAAAATAAGGTGACTGGGGGGGGGGGGGAGTAGAAATTTTAATGTGTGTGCATTTCTGGAAATTTGAATTTTTAGTGTTAATTTTCTCATAGCGGCCCTTCCTTAGCTCATAATCTTCCCGAGTGGCCCCTGTTCCCTATAAGTCTGTGCATCCTTGGTATAGACCCTAAGCATTTCTGTACTTAGGACTCACAACTATAGATATATCTGGGTTATGTTTGTTATAAACCCAAATACAACCTTATACACCTTTCACAGTAAACTACTAAAAGCTTGAACTGCTGTGTTATTTCCGCTTTTTTTGTAAATTTGGCATTTTTGTCAAAAATGCACTTGAGTCCTAATGGCTCTCCGGTACAGATATATATTTATATAAGTCATATCTTTTTATTTGATAATGTTTATGGAAGCGGAGCATTAAGAAATGTCTATTTTAGGGTGCTAATTCTCATGGACAACTGGGTCAAGGAATCATATCTGAACAATGTGATACACCCTGTAATGTAAAGCAGACATGGAATTCAATAGTTGAGCAAATAGCTGGTGGAGGAGGGCACTCTTTACTTTTAGATAAGGACGGACAAGTTTATGGCTGCGGCTGGAATCAACAGATTCAACTTGGTTGTGAAAGAGAGGATGATAATCTGCACACATTTACTAAAATATGGGGACTTAGCGGAATAACTTTTCAAAACTTATCTGCAGGATGGGATTGCAGTGCTGGTGTTACTGACAAACATGTACTCTTTCTGTGGGGGTCCAACTCTCATGGACAACTAGGCCTTCCTAAAGAACATTTTCCTACATATGTTAAGCCAATTCAACTTGAACTGCGGACAAAGTGTATCAGTATGGGTATGCGACATTCAATAATGGTAGATGTAAACGGTTGTATTTGGGCTACTGGAAATGGAAAGCGTGGACAGTTAGGTTTAGGAGATCAAGTTTTAAGTTTGGATACCTTTAAAAAAATTCCAGATATTTACCATATAGAAAGTGCTAAATGTGGACAACACCACAGTATTGCATGGTCAAAAATAAATAATAATGTGTATGCATGGGGTGACAACACATACGGACAGTTGGGATTTGGGAACCAAAGAAGTCGAGTATTCATTCCTACAGTTATAACAATATTGAGCAAATTTACAGAGCTTATCATGTCCATACATTGTGGCTGGACTCATAATGCTCTGCTTCTAATGGACGGCAGAGCAGTGTATTGGGGGAGAAATGATTATGGTCAACTGGGTTGTACCTCACCCAACTCTCACTTTAATGTGATATCTATTCAAGGTAATTACTACTATGTATTATTTTAACCACCGACATAGTATAAATTAAGTAGTAAATAAAGTCGTGACTGCTGTAAAATTAAAATGTTGCAGGTGGACCCATTCGAGAGCTAAGCACCGGATCAGAACACAGTGTTTGTGCTTTAGAAGATGGCTCCATCTGGTCATGGGGGTGGAACGAACACGGCAACACTGGCATAGAGAGTAAGCAGAACATCACCGAGCCACAGAGAGTAAATATAAATTCAAAAGACAACAGAGAATGCAGGTTATATTCAGGGGCAGGGAGCAACTTTCTTACAGTTTTATAGAATTTATATATTAAAGTTATTCATAAGAAAACTTTGATAAAAAAGTCGCTAGTTAGGAACCACGATTGTCTTATTTCCTTTTCTAATATTAACAGCAGTGGCATATCTAAACTTCTCATTTTGGGTAGGTTCATACCTGAAGATTTCATATATCACCCTGGTCCGACAACCAAAAAAATTTACCAATATATGAGGTGAAAGTTTTACTCCACTTTACTGCGTTCAGTCGGGCAGAGACTTGGCTCATGCCTTTGCATATGGTACAAGTTATCAATTATCTCCTGCATAAAACCATATGATCTATCATTCATGGAACGCACATTGGTTTTCTGCATGCATTTCAGACGAAAATTGGATCATTCATATGTATATATATATTCGAAAAATCTTTTATCAGACTACTCAGTGTACATATTTTTCACCACATATATATACGTGTATGTAGGTTCCCAAGTAATATTAGTTTTATACGTAAAAAAGGGATATACAGTGGAACCTCTCATAACGAGCACCTCTCATAACGAGTAATTCGCATAACGAGCAAAAAAAAATGTGACAAAGTTGCTCCCATAACGAGCTACAGCGAAAGGGTAGGTAATTCCCTTTTTCACGACATTCACTTGTGACCTTGTGAGCCGGGACTTCCGCGCCAGTACATCAGTCTGTAATTAGCACTCGCTCCGTTAGCGCCTTGGTTTCGAATGTGATCACCCATTCTTCCAAAATTTGTATTGATATTATTAGTATTTTTTTTATGTGCAAAGATTATAATCCGTTCAAAAATGTCCCCGAAGAAAAAAACACAAGAAGACAGCCAGAAGGGAATAAAAATAACTGTTGAAATGAAACGTAAAATCATTGAAAAGCTAGAATAAGGTGTGAGTGTGGCATATCTAGCGCGCATATACTATCGATCAACATCAACGATCTGCACTATTCTCAAGAACAAAGATAAAATTAAGAAGATGGATTCTTCAAAGTTAGTTTTCTAGTTAAAAATGGTTAATTATTTGTCATAAATTCATATTTTTATTTAGGTACGTTTTTTCCTAATCTAAATTGTATTACAAGTTGTTACACTCTTTTATAAGTTACTAGCTGACCCAGCGAACTTCGTACCGCCGTTGAATCAATGAATGATTAATATTTTTAATCTCTTTACAAACTCCCGTAATTGTCCAAGTGTGTCATCGTATAGTGCGGAGGTTCCCAAACTTTTTTTATTCCCATAGATCACTTTCAAAATTTTGCTGGTTCCGATGGACCCCTTGCATTTCTACCTCCCGTCCCTAAATTTTCGAGATGGTATAGGAGTTTGAAATATTTCAAAAACTTCTCGGTTTTCTTCCAGAACATTTTCTTACATTACATTTTTCTACAATGTAACGGATATTTGTACCGACTATTGTTTATGTCAATACCGGATACTTTAAAAATATTACGTGTTTAAATTTCTATCCCTCCCCCCCGTCTTCGAATTTTCAAAATGGTATAGGAATTTGAAATATTTCAAAAACTCCTCGGTTTTCTTAAAGAAGAATATTTTTTTTCCAATAAAGGTCAAGGGACCTTGCATCCTTTGTGTCACCGCGACCATATTAGATCTATTGTGACATCCTTCTGTGTCATATCTCACTCTCAAGACCTAAGTGTGTCATGTAGCTCACTATCTGTCTTGGTGTGAGAAGCCTCACCTCCAGAGTCCAGCAGTGGACCTACGAGGATGACTTCGGTTGCGAGCGAGTGCGTCACAGTTACAGAGGATGTGGATAGGTGTTTCATTATTCTCTGAACAAAATCTGCAAACTGGGATATCTGACAGTCCAATTTTTGTCATGTGTTTCCTTAGTCTGCAGGGTCCTGTCAAGGTCCTGGTTTTTTTTTTTTAAAAAGATATATCTGGGTTTTGTTATAAACCCAAATACAACCTTATACACCTTTCACAGTAAGCTAAAAGCTTGTGTCGTGAAAGGGGAGTTTGCTGGCACCTGGGATCGAACCCCGGACCTCATGTTCATAAGGCCGAGACTCTACCTCTAGGCTACCGACGAACTCAAATCTTCTGATTCTAACTCTGGTTAGAATCCTTATTTGATTTTTATTAAGTTTTAGAACTTCTGTGGTGAATTTCCGCGAGTACCCTGTCATCAGTTCCTTCGCGTGCTTCAACCCTATGTTGTTGGACCAAATTTCATGGCTTTGACCATGGCCCAGTTTTTTAGACTAAGCCTGATAGTGCTAGACGGTAATCTGCATATAGGCTCAGGACCTATTGGTAGTCTCTCAGCACCAGTTCCAGCAAGTTCATCGGCAGCTCATTGCCCATTCTCATAGATCACTTTCAAAATTTTGCTGGTGCCGATGGACCCCCTGCATTTCTACCCCCCCATCGCTATATTTTCGAGATGGTATAGGAATTTGAAATATTTAAAAACTCCTCGGTTTTCTTAAGAAGAATACTTACTCGAATCATTAACCCTCTGCAACTGAGGTGACTTTTTAGTTATTATTCTGCTGAGGAGTGGTCTGACAGACACTCATTTTAAGTTCCATTATTGCCATTATTCAACAAGTTTTGATTATTTTTTTAGTTTTTTGTGGGTATTTGACATATATGCTGAAACTATTTGAAAAAAATTGGTTATAAAAAACAGATAAGTATAAGAAATTACAAGAAATTTATTAATGCTAATAAAAAATCACCATTTTTTTAAGAACAATTTACAAAAATTAATAAAATGAAAAAAACACATAAAGTAAAAAAAAGAAGTAGAATTAACAAATAAAATAAAATAAATATTTATTATTTTGTTTTGTGCTACTGTTGGAGTTTACTCGGAGTCCGCGAAACCGGTCGTGCGTTAGTCATACTCAACTGTAACACAAAACAAAATAATAAATATTTATTTTATTTATTTGTTAATTTAAAATGAAGTGTTACAAAGTAAATGCCGATACAATTAATGAAAGAAGTAGAAATTTGTTTTCTGTTAACTTTGATTAAAATGTAAAAAAATAATAAAAAAAACCGTTAGAGCGGATTCTCTAAAAATCGGCTTCAAAGTGAGTCCTCTCAGCCCAAGCAAATTTGTGCTGAGCATTGTAGGCAGATATATTTTTTGCATGCACAACGAGTAAATTTTGTCTTCCTTTCAGTTAAATCGGACTCTTTAATCTTTCTTTTCAATTCACTTGGAAAAAAATTGTACAAAATTCTTTCACACGATGTCCCAGGTTCGTTTTGTTTAGGGGCAGTTGGCAAATCTTGTCCTAAGACATGATTGCGCAATTCTCTTGACAATTTTCTATTATACACCCGCTGTGTCATAATAGGAAGAACAAGACCCCTAGCAAGGCCTTAAATGAAATCTGCTCTCTATTTATTGAAAAAAAAAAGTTTTATTGTGTGATGTTGGGTAGACTCTATGAATTTACTGAGCTGAGGTATGTGAGACACTATGAAAATATTAATATATTACTGACGTTAGGTCTGAGAGACACCCATCAGCTATAGATTCACACATGTACTCACGACGTATAGTGTTAAAAGATAAAATTCATTTATGTTGAACAATCATACTTAACTCAGATTTGTTTATTATCTGCTGTGCGTAATGTATGTAGGTACTAATTTATTTTTTAGGTAGATACCTATTCATTTTAAATTCATATAAATTCTTATGCATGATTTTTTCAAAATTGTAATTTCAGAACAACAGAAATTGTATGGATAACAATTCTAATTTGAAAATGTGTACAAAAATTATTCTATAAATAGGCCAATATATAAAAAAAAACATCATCGTTGATTTTGTATAGTTCTCCATATTGCATTTTTTATTGAAATTAAAAATGTATGGCGTAAATAAATAAGTTATTTGACATACTTTCGCAGTATCAATCTGCAAATTTCACTACACAATCTTGCATCAGAACTACATGAACTCATTCTTATTTTCATCTTTAATAGCACAAATTTTGGTTTAATAATAATTTTCCATCTACAATAATAAAATAAAATTTCAAATAAGTATAATCTGTGCACGTCTACAGATCTATCCACACATAAAATAATATTAGTAGAATAATTATAGTAAACAAATACTAGTACAGCAGTTTTACATAATTTGTTAATGTTGATTATAGTAATTTGATTCTTAATATAGCAGAACATAAGGATTATTTTAGCACAATGCAACAGGCGACGCTGAAGCGCTCACAGCGCCATAATACTCCATATCGTTTTTATTTTTGAAATTAAAAATGTATGGCGTAAATAATTTTCTTCATAATTTTTCTTCCCGTGAATTTGTAATATATTTTAATAGCCTATCGACTATTCCCGGTGGAGAACAATCCAACAAATCAGAGATCATTCAAATTGATACAGTCATTCTTGAGTTATAAATGGTTTAACACACACGTCTTCCTTTTATGTATTAGATTTTATTTGAATAAACGTTAATAAAACAAATCATTTAGTACTCCAAGAATACATATTCTTTCGGCATGGAACGCATTATCGTATTTTACATTGATTTCTATAGAAAAAAATGTTTCGCATTATGAGTAAGAGTCTGGAACGAATTAAACCCGTTATGAGAGGTTCCACTGTAAATGGAATAAAGTAAATCTCTGTTCATTTTTTACTTATTTGGCAAATATTTATAAGTTGTTACAATACACTGGAGATAATAAGTTTTGTAAATTTAGGAGGAGAAGCCTTAGTAGGATATTGCCTAGTATAAATATGTCACAAATAAGACTGTGTGCCAACACATTCAGCAAAGATCTGTAGTCTCTGTAATGCAGGAGAGATAATGGTTATGGTTGGGTATAGTTTAAGAATATCTGATGATACTTGACCAAAAAAGCTCTTTATTTATTAAGGTGCATTGTTCAGTCTATGTTTAGACAGATATTCGGCCTAATAATTTGCATTTTTATGGCCTAAATGAATAAAAGAGAAAAGAATACATCAGAAGAAGCCAGGTTACAGTGGATGAAGAGATGGTTATGATGCCTACTTTTGACTATCCATTAGAATTTAGTAAAGCGCATATTGGTAGCAAATTAAAAAATGGCATAATCACAAGTGGAATCTATCACTAATACATACAAAAGGGAAGTACCTTTTTATGCATAATAATCTTTGTTTTATGTGTAGTAAATTGGTTAATTCAGTGCCATAGGGTTGCACTAAGGAACACACTGTATTTAGGTGGAATTTTTGTAAATTTTTGGATCCTCTAAGTGTGTATTTTTATTTTATGTTTTAACCTTCGCCTTACTGAAATCAAAAACTTACGCGCGCTCCTAACATGTGTAGTGACTACACATTTTCAAATAAACGGTTTAAGATAGAAAAAATAGGAATAATCATAGCCAAACCATTCGGACAGTTATAAGTAAAGTATTGTATATGTGTATTGTATAGGAAATCATAAAAATATATAAATTATTGCTGAAAACGTGAAAAAATAACATTATCTAGCACTCATGAACCTAGCGAGAAGACAACTCATTATGAATAGCGAAGGCCAACTGACGGCTGACCGCACGCATTGTGCAATCGGCATTCATCGGCCGATGGTCCGACATACATTTGCGTAAACTGCAGTGGTTGCAAACTATTTAATATGTTATTTAATTTATTTATTTACAAGCTTTTGTAACCCGGCATTGCTCGGGTTTAAATAAACAGAAACCGTGCAAATACATGGGTTAAAAATGGTATTTTTAGTTTGTAGTACCTACATAAATCTTCAAGTGATTTGCCATGAAAAGTAAAGAAAAATATTAGGCGAAAATAAATAGGTTCTTATGGCTAGTACCGAGGTACTTTTGTATTTATTTATACAAAAAATCAATTAACATTGTTTATGGATTTTTTACATAATACTATTCTTATTCTACAGTATGGATTTCTATGGTCTCATAATATCCTCCATTATGAAAATAGCTCAAAATGTCAAAAATATGCAATTTTTATTCTCATAATTCAGGATTTTTTGTCATTAGCAATCATAATGTTTCATTATGTAAACAGTCCCTAATTATTGAGTTTCAGTATTGTTTTATTTATTGTTACATCCATTTTGAAATTAATTCAATACAATGAAAAATGTTTGACTAATATTGGATTTTCATACATTCGCTTGGCAATTTTGTCAAGCGAATGTATGGGAAACTCATTAAAATTGTAATATCTTTATCAATACATAAGATATTTAAAATGTTTTTAGCCTTAAACCTGCCCAGGAGATGAGACCTCGTATAGAGTGTATTATTTTACTTCTGTCTTTCCTTATTTCAGAGTCCATTGAGGACATACGCACATACGAACCGACTCAAATATTTATGTGTGGATTGTTACACAATTATAAAGACAATCAATGCATAGAAAATGGATTATCCAACCTGTTCTAGGATTTAGCTAAGACAAAATATATGTATGTACACATATCAAGATTATAATCAAAGTAAATAAAAAATTAAAGTATAACCAGCACATATAATAGTCCATACAACAGTTCAAAAAAAAGAACAGGCAACTTACAAGCTTACAGATAAAAAAATGATTTACAGAAAATAGATAAAATTAAAAATCATTTAAACCGTAAAAGTTATAAGCAGTAATAGATACAATAAGATGAATAATTTTATAACTTAGTTCTAAATGTCTCTCGAAGAATCACTTTAATTAACTCTTAAATAAATTATTTATTTCACAATTAATGATTCTGGATATAATGTAACTCAAAAATTAGATTTACCGGTAAATTTATATATCAAATTTCAAAAATCTATTATAATATAAAATACATGAAATATTTAAAAAAAAAATTGAACGCAGATATTTCAGGCACGATGGTGGTATTTTGAACCTGCGTTTTGAGCCTAATACTTTGATATCCTGTATATCTGGATTGGTGAATTTTTTGCGGCATTAGACTGTTAAGTTTTTGTATGATCATGACTGATAATATGGAGACTTATCTGGTTGTATAATGCTGAGAAGTGTGGATGGCCATTCCGCCGCCGTGTAAAAAAAGAATATTATTACATTTATGTTTATTTTAATTGTAGATAATAATATTTATTTGAAATGTTTACCTACATAATAATATTTATTTTAAATGTAAATATATTTAGATTCGTCGGTAGCCTGGAGGTAGAGTCTCGGCCTCGTGAACAAGGGGTCCGTGGTTCGATACCAGGTACGGGCAAACTCCCCTTTCATGACACAAGCTTTTAGTAGCTTACTGTGAAAGGTGTATAAGGTTGTATTTGGGTTGATAACAAAACCCAGATATATCTTTTTTAAAAAAAAAAATATAATAATATTTATAAATAAATCGCTAATAAATCCATAAATGAAGTGCCCTCACAAAGAAATGAACTGAAAAGTAACGTTATATGATATACACCTTTCCCTCTTATGATACAATAATATAATGAAAAGTTGGTATTTAGAAATGTAAAATGAATACCTACCTAGTTATAATTATTGAAATTATTATGGAACGGAAATAATAAATCACTTTGTAACCTCTGGATTTAAGTCAACTTCGGAAGTAAAAGAATAGATCTCGAATGATAAAACATGACTGAGTGCTATTTCGCATAGTCCTTCCTCAGCACAGTTCGCGAGAGCGAGACGTAAATAGTGTTCACTATCTAACGACAACAGCCGAGTATGAAGCGTCGAAGACACGTGAGATACAGTTAATACATCGCGCATTTGATTGTATTAGTAAGATATTTTGATTGTGTTTGTAAATTTATTTCCGTTCTCCAAAAAATGTCTTTGAAATAGTCAATAAGTTCCAATTATTAATATAATTTTTTAATTCGATGCGTAAATATTTGACTGAGGATTACCTTAAATCTTGACCTTCTATTTATTGTATTTATTTAAATATTAATTATAAACAGAAGCATGTGTACTGGCTACACATTACCGGACGGCGAAAGTTAACAAAGAAACCTCAGGTTGAGCCGGGCTTCTCGGCTTGTCGATTCGAAAAAGCGATTAAAATAAGAAATAAAAAAAAATAACATATTCAAAACAGTACCAATTATTTCTCGAAATCATTCTCAGTTTATGGTGTTCGTTGTTGGAATAATCTTCCTTCTACGCATAGAGTTTCACAATCGTTCAATGTCTTTAAATCTTATGTAAAGGAAAAAATGCTATCTTCTAACTCAGTATCCGTTCCCTAGCCCCCCCCCCTCTGATCCATAATCCCTACCACATGTTGGGTGTGTGTTAAATATATTATTTTAAATTTTGTTTTTTTTTCTTTTGTTGTGTTTTGATATTTTGTATGTTTTTTTGTAAGTAAGTTTGTTTTTTACTAGTTTTATGTCAATGTGTCGTGGTTAGATGGAAGAAATCACTTTATAGTGATAATCTCGCCACTGCACATCGTCCTAGTTTTTAAAATTTTATATTATTTTGTTAACACTGTTATGTAATGATGATGTGCAAAAAGAATAAATAAATAAATAAAACTCACATGGTCATAAAGATATTCTTTATTTCACGTTACAATACATAATAATATAAGTACATGACAAAATTACAATGGATCAATAGTGTACATATCCACAACACTCAAACATGTATTTACAATAAATATATATTATGTTTTCAGTTCTTTGGGAGAAAGATGATCTAGTGTTTCTGTATGTGTTAACTCAAGTGCTTTAAAACCTCTATCTATCGTTTTTGAAGGAACCTAATGAAAAAACTGGATTCGAAAATCCAAGATGTATACATAAAAAAGTGCATTATTAATATGTAAGAAATCAATTTTTTTTGATGATATATATTACATTATTTTTCGCCAACAATTGTCGTACGCAGATAATAAAATGTTTTCAATCCTTCTAACATCATGCATGCTTCTGCTAATAAAGGAACAGGCAACGGATTTTTTTCATCAAGCTCACATTTTGGGAAGAGTAACGAAATTACTGAAATTTTCATCCTGAGAATGATCAATGCGATCTATTTTCGTAAGCAATTAATTCGGACTTACAGAAATAAACGATACATGCAGGAAAACAATTGTTTGGTGAACGATAGATAGAGGTTTAACTGTATTTCTTATGAATTTTTGTAAACTTTTTATGACATTTAAAGTGTTAAGTATAAAAGTGAATAAATTTTAACAAAATGACATAACACTTTTTTGAAAACTACATTAGGAGCACTGAATGATAGGGAAACAAAAGCATGAACATCTTGCCAACAATATTTAAGTCATTTGCACTGTTTATTTTGATTGCATATATTTCAATAAAAAAAACTCAATTTTGTCGCCTGACAGTACATGGTTGAAGTTCACATTAAATTATTAGTCCTGCAAGCCAGCTCGCTAAATAAAAGTTTTTTATTTCTAATGATAAAAAACCCACCCTTTGTTGTAATACATTCAAACAGAGAATTTAAAAAACAGAAGTAAAAATGTTAAATTTAGTCCAATTCGAATATTGAAGAATAGAT
This sequence comes from Athripsodes cinereus, assembly GCA_947579605.1. NCBI lineage: Eukaryota > Metazoa > Arthropoda > Insecta > Trichoptera > Leptoceridae > Athripsodes > Athripsodes cinereus. Next base: position 31,382,363 of record OX388305.1, read on the forward strand.
TATTTTTGTAATATATATAAATATACAAAAACCTGCCAGCACAGATTTCCTAGTATGAGAATGGTCTACCCTAATTTTTTTTCACAAACATGAATGTAATCTCAATATAAATTGCTAAAAAGAGTTATCAGAAAGCCTCTCTAGATATAAGAGACATAACATTACATTAATGTTTCCATATTGCACTTACCATGTACACATTAATTACAACTCACCACTCTGCTATACATCTTCGCATCAGATGGTCATTTGTATACATAAAAACTAACAATAATTTGTCTACAGATCTATGCATATTGTATCCATAAGATATATTCTTTTAAAGAGAGCCTTTGTATGTTCTCTAAGCTAAAGCCTCTTTGTTTTATTGAACTTAATGTTGGGATCATGGTTCATAATGTTAAATTATTATATAAGCGCAAATGTTTTCATTTATAAATTAAATAAATACAGATTGTATTTTAATTTCACTAATGCTACCTTTTTCTCTCATTCTTAAGTGTTTTACGTTTTTCTTTTTTCTCTTCTCTAAGTTGCTTCTGTTTTTCTCTGCAAAAGTTAAAAAAGATGACATAAGTCAATTAACAAATGACTACATATTATTTTAATATTAATAATCATCTTCTGATTGACACAATATAGAGGTGTGGGTGTGCTTGGTGTCTTACCTGTCTTCTTTATCCTTCTCTTTCTTTTTCTGTGATTCTAGTTTAGCTTGTTCTCTTCTTTCTCTAGCAGCTGCAGCTACATTAGCAGCATTTGTATTACGAACTAAATCACCATCACCTTCTGTACCAGATCCATTAGAACACTCCTGAAAAACGCCAAACCAATATCACAAATCTCATTTATTCTATTGGTTATCAATCATACAAGAATAATTTACCTACCAAAGTTAATATTTAACATTGAATTTAAAAATTTAATTTTAAGGTGCAACTTCTTGAGAAAATGCTCAGTAGCAAGATGAACACACCAACATTATTCCACACATACTGTTGAGGTAAATAGGTAGTTATGTATAAAGCCGAAAATAATACATAACTATCAATAAATTGATGTTAAAACATATTTTCTATATAAAGTCCTTCAGAAGGTTATGTTGCCAGTCAATTACGTGTTTAACAACCTTAAAATACCTTAGCTAGGGATTGTTTGATAGATCAATTGACATTATTACATTTCAGATCATTTAGGCTAAAACCACCTACACATACTTCTGTCTCTCCAAACTCTTTGTAGGGAGGAGTTGGAAGTGACTGGCATAAAATAATTTTCAAAGTATTTCCTATTTCAGTTTGGATAAAAGCTTTTGTCGATGACCTGTACATACTTTTGAACAAAGTAAACTTGGCCGGAGAAGAACTAGGACCAAGCATTAATGTCACCAAAATAAAGTAGATGACTTGCTTGATTTAACTACTCCAGAATATCTCTACAATTGAATGGAATCAATGTTGAAAAGTTTAAATATTTAGACAGTGTAATAACTGAGAAACTTGACCCAGTTGTGGAAATAAAATGCAGAATAGAAATAGCTAGAGCTGCGACAACTAGTTTGTGATGACATCTTGGACTTTCAAAACCAATATAATGAGTCTATTGGAAGCCTTTAAGATGTAGATACATAAAAGAATGACTTAACATTTTTCGGACAAACCTAGGGTCCCATACAGAGGTTCCACGTGCATCTTATGCTAATCGAGAACTTCTGGAGAGTGCTCTATCTTGAAAGACTTTGTATTTGGGTTACATGTTATTGGGACAGAATATCAGTCACTCACTGATAATGCAAGGCAAGGTTGAGCCTTGAGGACAAGTGGATAGAAGGCAGATGATGTGGCTGTGCAACATTTTCAATTAGATCGGTATATGACAGGTGGAGGAGTTGATCTGGGTTGCGCAGGACAGAGAGGTCTACTCCACAGTGATAACCAATGTCGTGAGGACCTGATACAACCTTAGAAGAGTAGAGTGATTTCTTCAATTTTACTTCATATTGACATTCACAAAATCTAAATCAATAATATATACTAAAAAATATTTAACTTAACACATACACCAAACAAGTAAAAAGGACCAAGGATTGGGGAGGGTTAGGGATCGGATACTGAGTTAGAAGACAATTTTTTTTCTTCGCTAAAAATTTGAAAATGTTGTACAATGGCAAAACTCTATGTGAGAAGGAAGATTATTCCAGAAACAACTACCACATAATGAGAATGATTGAGAGAAATGAAATACTGTTTGCAATAATTGACAAAAGACACTCGTGTACGATTGGATTGCAGTGGTAGGCCATGACTTGCTAAATACTTGAAATTTTGTTAAAAACAATAGGGAGATGATGAGGATTAGTGTATTGTGAACAAGCGATAAAATATAGAGTTCACATCTTTGATGCACAGTTAGCCATTTGAAATTGATTCAATACTGGGAGATGTAATCAGACTGCTTGGGATGAAACATAAAAAGGGTATCATAAGTCTGAAGTCTCTCATGTTAATTTGCTAGGTCTTGTAAATAAGCTTGCGAGACTCCAGCAGCATAAATATTTCTATGCAACAATGAGTGTATATCTGAATGAAAACATATAAGTGATAGTGGCAAGTATTAATCGGGCGTGACACAAGATTTAACTTCACTGCATTTTAGATATGATATATCTTAATAATATTTACTTGGTACATAAAGTATATGTGGTATTTACCTCATCATCAGAAAGTTGACTGTATTGCGACAGAATGGCTTGTCTAAGTTTCATCTCCTCCTCTGTGTATTGCTTCGGCACAGCAGTAGCCAAAGTCTGAGATCCTAAAAGTTTCACAAGACGTTCTTCTACGTTACTACTGCTAGCTGTTGCCTGGTTTAATTCTTTCACTGGATGGCACAGGGTCCATTTGTCCAGTATCTCACTAACATGTTTATTAATATCTGTATCCTGAAACAATGTTTCAGCTAATTTTAACAATGCTACTACTATATCATCACGGCATGTCTCAGAAGTGAGGTAGCCAGCAGACCAGCATTTAACAATACCATTTTTGGTAATACATAACCTCATAGTGAAGCGTCTAAAGTTCTATAACTATATACATATAAGTACAACTGTATTTGATATGTCCAACTTATCTAAAAAAAATACTATTTTGTATCACACCGACACTTCACTAGCTCAAAAAAGTGGTGTAGCCAGTGAATTCGATACCACAGTACATTCTGTTGTTAAAAAAACGTACAGTAAGGATGGATGGCAATCTTTATCGCTGAATTGTGGTATCTTAACGACTTGAGGTTTAAATTTTCTCATCATGCTTTATCTAAAAGGCTTATATTATTAATATTTGCTTCATAATAATAAGTTAAACACCATAACCTAAAACTGAAAAACGTTGGTACTAACAGTTATATCGGAGAGTATAGACTCTAAGGCTTCTTTTTTCTCTTCTCCAGATTCATCGCCATCCAATATTCCAGAAATATATGATCCAAAAACGTTTTCATCCGTATTTAAAGATTTTAATTTATCGATTAACCAGTCCCCAAACTCGTCCACGACGGCCGCCATTTTTCTACTTTCAACATCATACACGCGAGATTTTAAAATGTAAAAAAACGGATTGTACTCCAAGTTCAAAAATTGGACACTCGTAGCGTTAGTAGTTCTCTCATTTCTATGACCAAATACGCCACAATCTCCTTGACTAATAAATTATGATACCTAGATGTGAAAGTAAACATCAAATCAAATTTTTATGTATTATAATATTTTGTATGGAAAAAAAGAAAGGGTTAGTTAAATGAGTTAATTTTCATCCCGTGGAGCACCCAGTAAAGAATTCGTCTCCCACTCTTCTCCGTAAGTTTTCGAGTGTCCTGTAAAGGTGTTCGAAAAAATAAAGACATTTTATTTCTTAAATTCAACGATAAGGTTTGCCACCCATCCTGAATGTTTTGATTTTATATTGGTACGAAGAGGACAGCTTGCGTGTTTATTATATGGGGATTTTTTAGTTCAGGGGAATGCAACAAAACTTCGATTATTTTTATGATGGTGTTCACGTCGTATACCACAAGTGGGGAAGCCAGCAGACTAACCGCATGTAATAAACATATAGATTGTCCTCTCCGTGTCAATAAAAGTATAAGTCATTCAGAATGGGTGGCAAACCTCATCGCTGAATTATAGATGTAAAAGTTTTTATTTTTTCGAACATCCGCCTTTTACAAGACATTTATTAATGCAAAATTAAATAAATAATAATTAAGTAGACTAGTACTACTACACATGCACGTCGTATTCCTCAAGTGGGGTAGCCAGCAGACTAACCGCATGTAATAAACATATAGATTGTCCTCTCCGTGCCATTACAAGTATAAGACATTCAGAATTTAAGATGTAAAATAACTGCTTTTTACAGAACACTGAAAAATTTACGAAAAAGATAGGGAAACCAATTCTTTGCTAGGCGCTACACAGAAAATTGTTACTAAGGTTAAATGGAAGTCCCCAGACTTCTGCGGTATCCGGAATTGATGATGAATCTCTTTCAACAAAGGTGTAACGAAAATTTTGAATATTTGTTATAACTAATAGTGGAAAGGTGCACCATGTACATTTTGTACAACTATTTCTTGTACATTTTGTAGTTCAATACATTGTATCTTATTAAATATGTGTAATGAAAGATGTATAAAATAAATATTAAAATATACAAAATGTATTATGTTGCAAATACCTATTTGTTTTATTATCTTCAAATTGTTTTGTGGGTTGGCTGTCGACAAAGGAACGGACTACTAACGCTACGAGTGTCCAATTTTTGAACTTGGAGTACAATCCATTTTTTTACATTTTAAAATCTCGCGACCAGATTTGGTAGTTTCCTACTTTTTTGGTAGTTTTTGAGACATTTGCAAATATGATTAGTAGTTTTTATTTCTTTGGTAGTTTTTTGTATTTAGTCGGTAATTGGTAGATAAATTATCGGGTACTTGGGAAAAGTACCCGATACTTACTGATCGAAAATAATTGTCGGTACAAATACCGAGTACATTGTAGAAAAAGGTACCTACTGCGAAAAAATATTGTTGAAGAAAACCGAGGAATTTTTGAAATTCTTCAAATTCCTATACCATTTTGAAAATTCTGCGACGGGGGGGTAGAAATTTAAGCGAGTAACTTTTTTCAATAGTCGGTACAAATACCCGGTAAAAAGGTACTGTGATAAAATATTGTTTAACAAAACCGAGGAGTTCTTGAAATACTTCAAATTCCTATACCATTTTAAGAATTTAGTAGTTTTTGAAAATAAAATCTGCTCACACTGATACCCTGGGCAGTGCTGCCATCCCGGATTTTGGGAAATACGTAGCAACGTAGCTTAAGCACACACGGAAAAATAAAGATCGTAGTTCGGTTAATGGGTGCGTCCAGATAGTTGGATTGAAATGTCAATCATTCGGTGACAATCCGGAGCATTCTTTGAAGAAATATTCGCCTTCGTTTCCCGTCCTTATACGGGTTACGAAGGCATTCATTCGAATATTTCTTCGGAGAATGCTCTTGAATTGTCACCAAATGATTGAAGATTGATTGACATTTCAATCCAACTATCTGGACGCACCCATTAACGGAACTACTATTTATATTTTCCGAACTCTGTACTTGAGCTACGTATTTTCCATTTTTTTGTGTTCTTTACTTTGTGTGAAACGGAGAGTAAAAATAGAATAGCCCTTGTAGGACCTTTGCCTCCGAAACAATAGATCTCCAAGCCCTTCTATCTTGAGCGATGGACTGCCAGTCGTCTTTATCATTGAGCTCCTCTAGATCTCGGTTGATGTTATCCAGCTGTTGATATTATTTTTTTTTTTTTTTTTTTTTTTTTTTTTTTTTTTTTTTTTTTTTTTTTTTTTTTTTTTTTTATAAAAGATATATCTGGGTTTTGTTATAAACCCAAATACAACCTTATACACCTTTCACAGTAAGCTAAAAGCTTGTGTCGTGAAAGGGGAGTTTGCCGGCACCTGGGATCGAACCCCGGACCCCTTGATCACAAGGCCGCGACTCTACCTCCAGACTACCGACGATTAAAATACATATTAAATTTAATAATAGTTACAAAATATATAAAATCGCTATCTTTGAAAAATAATAATATATTAAAGATACAAGGAGCATAACTTTAAATCATAAAGAGACATGTGCACACATTTTTATTTGGGTATACTCTTTTAAAACTGTCCATTAAGGAGTTAAAATTGTAGTTTGGACTTTTTATTGGCATGTGATATTATTCTTTAAGTATTGAATTTTAATATTTGATACTAATAATCTTTTTATAAAATGGTTATGTCATTATGAGCATTTATTCTGGAAATGTCAAAACATTTATGAATTCACATGTCCCTTTTTGAATTAATGTTGTTCATAATTTCATATATTTTTTTAACGTAGGTAAGTGAGATGACACCGATTTTTCTCAGAATTAGCAATGATTTTTACCTTTGCCTATTTAAATCCATGGAGAATATAAAGTAGTTGCCATGGTTTCCTAAAAAACAGCTAAACAGTTAGCACTTATTATTTTAGAGTTTCTCTTCATTTCTCTTTAACTCAAGAAAAACTTTATTTCCTATTATGTATTAATGATGATAGTTTTGAGATTTCATAATAATATAATTGGTGAGGATAAATTTTCATTTGCCTGTTAAGAAAAGAAAATTGGAAGTATAAAACTGTTTCAGGAAATAATTATTCACAGTATGGATTGTCGTGGAGACTTTGAATCAGATTTCCAGATTGAACTATCGAATTGTCACCTTGAACATTTTGATGTTGTAATAGGTCACATTGAAGATATGCTAGTCCAGACGAAATTCACGGTATGTAGAAAACATTTAAATTTTGCAATTAAATTGTGGGGGCGTGATGAAATAGATTATTAATCTATTTTAAAGAAAGTGATATTTAGGAATGTATTGTTTATTTTGAAACTTTTTTTGCTGAGTAATTACATATATATTGAAAATGTACTTGTTTGAATGTTATTGGAGAAGTGTGCATTGTTTAGAATTTTAGATGTAAGACTGTTGGAATATTATTATAGATTATTAAATTTCATCTGATCTTCTCTATAAAACCTTATATTTGAAGTGCAAACAGCTTTACACCTATTCATATGTCTTAACGACTGACAGTAAGAGTGGTTTACATCCCTTCTGGAAATAGATTTTAGTCTCTGATTCTTATAAATATATTTCAGTAAAATAATGGATCAGTGTATAATACTACACAGCTCTGAGCCCCTAGACAAACACGCACTTGGCGATCGACTACAAACAAATTTTCGGCAATAACTGCAACAATAACGCATAATTATACGGTACATGTAGGTAGATTGTCGAAAAGTTTGCCAGTAGTCGACCGCTAAGTACGATTTGTCTACGGGCTCTGAACACAGGAAAAGTGACAGAGGTGACAGACGACAAAAGCATTGTAAATAAAAAAGCTCTTTGAAAAAATCTACTACCTGAGTGTGAAAGTATGCTATTACTTTCCGACATAAAGTTAGAATTACATACTATTAGAGACACCTGCACCTCTTCCCTTAATTATGTATTACCTATGCATCTGTAATTTATGTCTTTCGTCTGTTGTGTACTATATTGATCTAAGTAAATACAAAAAGTTGAATTTCTACTTCGAACACATTTTCAGAAGATAAATAATCCAGACTTCTCATATCATTCATAAAGATTATTTGGCAGTGTTGTCATCAATCTAGAGATTATATTTTTTTTTCTGCAGCGTAGTTAGTTTTGATTTAATACTTTTAAATCACTGCTAATAATTTTGATGCTAATAGTGTAAAATAAATGCCATCGAACATTTTTAGGATATCATTACATGTTTCATGGAAAATCATTGGAAATACTTTGAAGATGGTGAAGAAAATAAGCTCATATACATGGATATTTTCTTGAAATATACAACACTGATTGAGCAATTTATACAAAGATATTTGTGTTGTAAAATACAAGAATTTTCCTTCAACAAATTTGTTCAACAACTGCAGTATGTATAAAGATTTTTATTTAACATTTATACATTCTTAGTATGGTGGTTGTAAATATTTTAATTGAGTTGTATATATTTTATTACATGTTGGATTAGTGAGTACGGGCCAAGAAATTTAGAAGGTGAAGTGTATGAAATACTTTATTCATTATCAGACTTTTTGACATTCAAAGAGAATATGTTGGATTACAAACATGTGAGTATCACGGTCTTCACTTCTTAAACAATATTGTACTTATAATAGGCTTACTTAACAATTGAATTCCATTTAATGAATGTATATACTAAATAAGACAAACAAAACACAAATGAAACATATCAAAGGAAAAGAATACAAGAAATCATAAGTAATAAGTACATCATTATAACACTGATAAATTTTATTTTGTTTCAGATGAAAGAAGGTAGAGTTGCAGATTTAAGTTGTGACATTAAAGTAACAAAATTATTATAGCTGGAATTCATCCAGATACATGTACAGGGGATAGCCAATTAAATATTATTAATTAATGCATTAGGATTTGCATTTGTGTTAATTGGCTATATGTGTCTCCGGGCATACGATAAGGAATGTTGCCAGCAAAGCTAGTCAATGCCTCAGCTTGTTCACGAAGAAACTCCACTTGCTGAAAAAATAAATGTACTGTTAGTATAACACATGGATTGTAAATCATAAGTGTATGAGGGAATAGGATTATTAAAATATGAGATATGTGACTATTAAATCACTTACCTTATCCTTTCCATCTTGAGTGAGGTGATGATGTCCCCTTAGTGTTTGGTACTGTGTGTATAGTATTGTTATAGTAGCCAACAACAGATCTGGAATGACTCGACAAACCTCACCACTTAGCTGTCTGAAAGCCAGCACTCTCTCTTGTTCTTCAGATGCTCGCAATGGGACCACTTTGCACTTGGCTAATGTCTGCAATTTAAGTCAATTATGAACATACATATTTATTTATTCATCATTCAATTTATAGCCAAGATTGCCATTTACAATATATAAAGTACATATAATTTGTACTATACTATACCCTCACGCCGTGTCCCAGGTGGGGTAGGCAGAGAGAACGGAACGCCATGTCGCTCTATCCTTACATACTTCTTCTGCTTCCTCTACATTCATCCAGTTTCTCATACATGCACGCCGATTCCTCTTACTTAACACGCGACCGTCCTTGAGAATTTGATCCACGTGGTTCTCGGACGCCCACGCTTCCTCACACCCTCTCTTTCAGCTAAATACACCCTCTTCGTCAATCTTACACCATCCATTCGCTCCACATGACCAAACCATCTCAATTTATTTACACGCATTCTATCAACAACACTCCTCTTGCATCCACTCATTCTTCTAATATCCTTATTTCTTACTCTATCACGCAATGTTTTACCTACCATTCTTCTCAGTGATCGCATCTCCACTGCATTTATTCCACTCTCGTCCTTCTTCAGCCATGTCCAAGTCTCGCTTGCATACATCAGTGTCGGTACGAGGATGGCGTTGTGCACCAGCATTTTAGCCATGTTCGAGACATTGCTATTGCTAACAATAGATCGAAGTGCACCGTTCACTCTCGCACCAGCCACTTTTCTTTTTTCAATGTCCCTTTCGTACCTACCATCCCTTACAAACATACTTCCTAAATAAACATATTCGTCCACTTGCTCCAAACATTCATTTCCAACCTTTATTTCACACATTGTTCTTTCAATCTCTCTTTCAAACACCAGCACTTTCGTCTTTGTCACATTCATTTTCATCCCATTCATACTGCAACTTTCATATACAACTGACACAATCTTTTGTAAATCACTTTCACTCTCAGCCATTAATACCAAATCATCTGCATACATCAACACATTCACACGGTTTCCATTCAGTTCAATGCCAACATCCATCTCTTTCAAAGGACGCATACAGTAGTCGAAAAAAAGGTTGAACAGCCATGGAGACATGACACAACCTTGCTGTGTATGTCGGAATTTGTACATTGGTGTTAATCATTTAAGTAACTCATACACACATATTTGATAATTGAATAACTATACTCCAAAAATATATTTGATAACATACCTCTAAGGCACCAACATAATTGTTAGAATGATACTGATTGAAAAATGTAACTAATCTTGTGAGCATATCAAATGTATTTTGTACATTGGCAGGGAGCTGTGCATTGATATGTCTTTCCTTGAGACTGTCACAGGTGTGTGTTAGTCTCTCCCTCAGAGATCCAGGTTTGGTAGGTTCACTCACTACTTGGCTGAGGAGAGTGTTACACAGTTGGAATACACGATCCACTTTCTGAAAATGACACATTTTAATGGTTGATATTTTTTGTTAGAATCTGTTGTAAGGAACATGGATAATAGATAAAACTATTGTACGGAATATAAAATTCTAATACAAATGTCTTACATCTGCTAGGTCAAACATATTGATTGCATCTTCAAATAAACCCTTTTTGACCAATTCATCGCCAACATTTGCTGCTATCACCTATAAAAATAATCATAATTATTTTTATAGTAAATTACTTTATATTAAATATCAATGATTGGTATATTAAAAATGTTATGTTTGAAAAATTTAATGAATTGCCTTGCTATCCACAAATGAAGAATTGAATTGATCAACAAGTCCTTTGGTCTTCATTCCAGTGTTAGGGTCAATTCTACCAAAGATGGCATCATAGTTCCGACATTCCAACGCTAGATCACCCACACAGATCATGAATAGATTCTTTCCACTGACATCTTTCATATTCCTTTAAATCATAAACAACACATTAATTACCACTAATCTATGTATGATTCAATCTCAAGATATGCGTCACTAGCAGAATAGAGAGTATTATATGTCTTCATGCTGTCTTAGCGGTCGTTAAGATACCATGACCAACCAACTGGAATAGATTACTAGAGGATCTAAGACAGAACCAGCCTACAGCCACATTCAGGAGCAAGATGAAAACATTACAGTTAAGAAAGTCATGGTGGCCTTGAGATGGTCACATAGAACACCTTATTTCTAAACAGTTGACACTGTTTGTAAACGGACAGGTTCCACAAATGACAACATATATGTATTCAATATATCCACATAAAAATAATTTTCCATAATCTATTGGTTGTACAGACAAGATGCCTGTTGAGTGATATTTGTAATACCTTCACTCACGCAGATGTGAAAAATCCATAAAAATGCGAAAACGATGTCATATACATATTTACCTTAAGAAATAGAAATACTGAAGAGCTTCTTCAGGGTTAGTGACCTCAAACCTCCTGACGTAAAGTAAAATAAGTCTGGCAAGATTCAACCGTCTCAGTGGAGCAGGATCCTCTACATCAACAGAGACTGAAATTAACAACAACAAAAAAATATTTACACAATTCTAACAGATGTTTTATCTTTCTTTTTGTACTGTCGTAAATATAGACAAAAGAAACATATCAGAGTAATTGTTTTCCGTTTAGTCTAACGTTAATAAAGAAAGACAACATTAATTGTAAAGTTTGTTTGGCAAGTGTGGATCAGGCTAAAGACAAAAACGGTGAAAATCATGAGTGACAGACTTACTAAGTGGTGCCTGCACTGTCCTAGGTCCTCCCAGCAGATATAACTCATTTAAGGCAATGGCCATATGTACAGTGTGGACTTGGTATCTGTAATATTAACCACACCTGATTAGACAACTACACTCTTCTATTATTGTTTGTTTGGATGTTAAAATGGGATTCAAGAAATCCACCACTGCTGAGATATTTTAGATGTCTCAATAAATATTATTATAAGAATAAATAAATGAATTGGATGCATAATATTCCATCAACTAGTGTTAAATTACAAACTTAGATATTTCTCCAAATCGCACAGCACTTTGAGAAGCGCAATAAATAAAATTCATTGTATACATATATGACCATGCATATTAAATTATACTATAAATCTTAAGACTCGCCTTGGAATACGCGATAGAAACTCAATAGCTGGTTCAAATTGTCCGGTGAGAGCTAACACTTGAAAATAAACTAAAGGTTGTTCATAAGCCCTGTAATGTGTCTCACCTGAAAAAAATATTTGATCTTACAATATTCTAACTAAATTCAAATGTAAATTCTCATTATTTTAATATTGACATATATAAATATGATAATTTACTGTTAAATAAGATACATATTATTATAAACAACATATTATTTAATTCTTACTTAATTTAAAGTTCATCAAAATGAATTCAAATAATTAACATATAGATTTTTTGTGGGATTGGATAGTTTCTAAATTTTGAAGTACATATTTTTATGCAGCTTGAGTAGTAAAATATTTTAATTTGCTTACCATATTCTTCCAAGACTAATTTTTGTAGATCTGAATAAGTGAATGTGTCAGAATCAGTGGTAGTATGGCCTTCATCTTTAATAATTGATAACTGAAGCCACAAATAATCATCAGCAGTTTTAGCAACTTCTGGATGTTCGTCTGATATATCACATGATCCCAAAATGCAGTAGACCTAAAAAAGAAATAGCATTAAATCTATGATAATTTATTTATTTATATTGAGAAAATACCTATTGCATGTAAAAACAACATCATTTAACTTTTGTAGGGTATGACTCGACCTTTTTCATCAAGATTACTTGAATATATTAATATAAAATAATAATAGGTAATAAAAAAATTTTAGCACAAAAAAATAAACACTACAAAAATAAACACGTCAACATTATTACTTGCGCAGTGGATAAAATTTAAAATATTATATTAATAAAATATATTTATGTGAAAACATATATAATTAAATGTATGAAGAAATGTGGTAGTAAGATTGCAACGAAAAGGCTTGTCAAGCTTGCTTATTTATGATTGAAATTATGTAAATACTAAGTATATCTTAAGCTGCTTTTATGCATTTGGCACGACTTTATTATTGTAAGAGTTCGTTGGTAGCCTGGAAATAGAGTCTCAGCCTCGTGAACAGAGGGTCAGTGGTTCCATCCCAGGTGCCGGCAAACTCCCCTTTCACGACACAAGCTTTTAGCTTACTGCGAAAGGTGTATAAGGTTGTATTTGGGCTTATAACAAAACCCAGATGTACTACTACTACTACTACTATACCATCACGGCATATCCCACAAGTGGGGTAGCCAGCAGTAAACCCAGATGTATTCTTTTAAAAAAAAAAAATGTTTTCTGTGAAACAAATAAATAAAAAAATCAAGAGTCCAATATTGATGGAACTTACATAAGATTTAATATAAGATTATTTAACATAAGATTTAATAACTCACAGCTCTCTTGTAAGGATCAGTTGTGTTCCTTATGTTTCTGCTGTACTGGAAATTTATTGAGGTCTGTAACTTGCTGCTGAGAGGGCAATCTGGCTTTTTTATCAGTTCCTCGAGAACTTCGACAAAATCAGAAGGGCATGATCTGTAAGGAAAATTGCTTTTGTTAACACAAGAACTCGCTTATATATAGATATGTATAGACAAAACACAAAATTGATCATTTACTTACGCTGCATTTTTAACACAGTAAAGTGCTGCTTCCAAGTCTCCACATCTCAGACAGTAGTATACCATGGGCCATATGGGTCTACCATCAATGTGTCCATCTACCAGACCCAACAGAGCTGGTCCTTGTAGTCTCAAGCCCACAAAACCTCGAACTAGCGGATAGGTTCCCGGAATACCACCTCTTTGAGCTGACTGGAGATTCTCCGTGACAATACTTTTCATATATGTTTTGTACCTGATAATACAATATTTAATAAAACTTGTAAATTTGGTAGATAAAATGGGTGAGATGATTATGGTTTTAAGACTTATAAATACTTAAGCCGAGACAAGATAGTGTACATACCTTTGTTCCAAGTATTTTCGGCCTTGAGTAATGAGGGCTTTCTGTACTGCAGGAGTTGATCTGGACTTGAGAGAATCATCATTTCTCACAAGAGGAGGAATACTAGACATTATTTTGATGATACTCCACATTTCTTTAACTTTCTGTAATTCAAAACATTAATATTTCGTATGGGGTATTCACATTGTCACAGATCAACCGAAGTAGGGTCATAGAGGACCTCAAAATGTTTACAATGTTTGGCTAATATTGTGTTTTTTCACATTTAGATATTATATTGTTTAATTTACAAGTTTACAAAAAAAGATGATATTAATTTTACAATGTTAGTTTGTGTAAACATGGTTCTATAATGGAAATGTCTGATTGAGATCTCCGCATTGAACACAAACAAACAAAAAAAGTTAATATTCTAAACATTTAAGATAAAAGAGTAATTTATAATTGTAGCCAGATAAACATTCTCGACAACAGAATAAAATAAAGAATTATTAGTAAGAAAATCAGGTTAAAAAAATTACATGAAACAGAAAAATCATAAAATGTGAAACCTTTGGATGCAAATATTTTTAAAAATGAAAAGATTTTTTTAGTTTCTATCGCACAATTCATATCCAAACATATAGGGAGCTGTTTCAATGTATTTTGAACCCCTCTATCACTCTGCTTTAGTTGATACATGACTAAGTGGATATTCTGTCATGGATCAACTGAATTCAGAAAATGACATTAGATCCTATCGACTACATGAAAATATTCAAATGAATGACTTATATTGAGTGACAAATTCATAGCCGAGCTGACATGATAGTTACAAACTTTGCCACATTTATATAAATATTTTGTGGAGTTTAAACATAACTTTCTGATTTGTTGGATGGTTTCAGTAACTGTAAAATATTGTAACATGGACTTGTTTAGCGTTATTAGATTCAGATATAGGAGCGGAGTATAATGCTCTTAGTAATTTTCAAATTGTTTCAAGTTGTAAATTTTACTTAAATAAAAAATATTTGAATTTGATTATTGTCTGTTAAATTTTTTTTTTAATAAATGGTGTGTATTATATAATTTGTATTTATTACGTACTGGATCGTTAAACTCATCAGCTACTTGGGCAAACTTTTGCACCAGCGATGGTCTCAATGCACCTTGCAGAACTATCTTGTTATGATGATAAACTTGTTTAGCATAAGCAGTCTCTTGGTCATCCAACATTGAATGTCCAATTTTTCTAGGAACATTCATGGGTAGGCTCGTTTCTGGAGTTTTTTTCAAATCAAGCCAGTTTTGAGATGGTCCTATCATGGCATTCATTAGTTTAATTTTTTCTTGATTCCACTCAGCAACCATATGTTCCCATTTCTGTTCTTCAATATTTTGTAACGCCTTAAAATTAAAATAAAGGACATTGTAAAGTTCAAATAAGCGAGTAATTTGTTTAGGAAATGATAAAACATAGTTGATGTTAAAAAATCAACTAGAACATGATTTGCAAAATTAACCAATACACTAAATAGTGTGCAGATAATTGAAATATAGAGATGTATGGTGACAACAAGTTACATACTATAAAGTAAAATATGTGATTCTTTACTCTAAATTAGGGTGAATAACCAAAAATAGTATTAACACAAACCGTTTTGTTGACTTCATCAATGAGTGACAATATAGCATTTTCCCTTTCATTTTTGAGGAAACTTTCAATATCTGAATCCGCTATTGGGTGAAGAGGTTCAAAAGTGCGACGAGAACTGAGAGTTTCTAAGTTATGCGATATTTGTGGAAGATCAATGCCTTTGGAGCCAAGTAACACATGCCTAAAGAAAGAAACAATTATGTAAAATAATATAAAAGTGCCAAATGGAAGTATGTTGAATACGATATACTTTTATTGTTATTTGATACCTATAACTTTTAGCTTATGGTAAATTAAAGTCATAAATATTTTGTAAACTTACGCTTGAATCTCATGACCTCCGGTTTGTGTAACTTTTGAGTAAAGTTCCTGTGTGGCTTCCAAAACTTGTCCCAGGGACCTTTCTACGCGTGGTAATTCTTCGTTGCCCTCTACATCTGTGGCGAGTTGCTCTGCTGCATGAAGAAGAGAACTAAAGTCACCCATTCTACTAAGTATTATTAGAAAAATGAACTATTTATCCTATGAAGCGGTAGTATCGAACTTAAAATCTTCTTCAAGTAAATATTTAAATGATGAAAAACTTCATGATCAAGATTTCAAAAATACGATCCCAACTGTGGATCTTTTAATATAATGTTATTACACTCTATGTGCGGATCCCAAGAAAAATCAAACAATTCTTGAACAAATTCCAACACGCCGGCAAAACGTCAAATTTAACGTCAACGCGCCAACGCGATCAAAGAAAATTTAGAAATAGCAATAGGGATGTAAATTTGGTACTTACCCGCTATTATATATTCGTTACTTTTGAATACCGGTATAAAGGTTCGGTAAAAAATTGTATCTGTCAATAATATTTGTCACCTTTTATGATCGGTGTACTATCGGAAGGAAGTCAGTTAAAGTACCCGTTACTTGTTGTCTGTTGGTTGATAATCGGTACTCGTACCGGTACTAAAAAATACCTGATAATTTACAGAAATGGGGTTGTAGGTAAATATTTGTAAAATAATATTTACGCACACTCCCTGCCGATCCGATTATTGAGCGACAGGTAAAATACCGATGTTAACAAGTAATGGGTACCTTTATCGACTACCTACTGATAACCAACCGACCGACAACATACCGATTTTAAAAAGTTACGAGTGACATTACCGACAGTGTCAAATTTTCACAGAACCGACATTTAAAAGTAGCGAGTATTTAATAACGGATAGGTAAAATGGAAATGTACTATATAATTTTGTGATGTCAATACCGGATATATTTTCATACCGAGTACCGTAGGGTAATCCGAGCAACATACCCGTTATCAGATAACGGGTAATTTACCGATGGAGGGAATAATCCTAAGAGTAATTTCAGTAAATACCTGTCCTTTCAAATTTCTACCCCCCCCCCGTCGCCAGATTTTCGATCTGTTTAAAGTGCACAAAGAAGCTGCTTATCAGCCGAATAACGGATTCCCATTACGCTCAAAGATGAACAAAAAAGCTGCATAAGGGCTGTATAGGGCCGTATACAGCTCTTATAGCAGCTCTTAAATGGGCACAAATTATTCAGCCTTAAGTTCACAAAGTTGCTTAAGAGCTGTGTAGCAGCAATATAACAGTGTTGTAAAGGATAACGACAGTACTATGCGCTAAATATCGACTTTGACTAAGAGATCACAATTTACTCTTTTTTCAGAAAATATGTCACATGTACGCTCTAATTCATATTTTAATCCGGGAAAAGCTATTTGTGATATGTGTAAAATCAATACATATGGGTAGTTATCAAACGTAGGTACACCAATACACTCACAGCGCACCAATACTTCCACAGTAGGTACGTATATGTACATATTACCGATGAATTCAAGGTCGGTATTACCGAGTACCTAATTCGGCGGGTACATAGTACCGATCGGTAGAAAGTAGCCGGAAATCGCTAATAACGAATACACAAGTATCCATCGGTAATACCCGGAAATGGCTAGTACAGAGTATATAGTACCGATCGGTATTATCTACCCGCGGATCCTGAGCATTACCCGTTCGGTATACTGAAAAAACAAAGTAACGAGTAGATAATAACGGATATAGCCAAAATTGACATCACTAATATAATTTGACATATTATGTCTAGACATGGGTAACTCAACAAAATTCCATGCGTCAACTCAGTAACTCTGGCGCAGCTCACTGCGCCGGCTCATTGAGTTAACTCAAAATTGCGCCATGGCGCAACAAAATGGAATGTGCCGAGCAATGAGTTGTAGTAGGTAAACTCAGTAACTCATCAGCTCACTGCGCCGAATCCAGCCGAATCATTGAGTTAATAAAAAAAGTTGGTATTGTATTGTATGTATGTAAGTAAGGTTTATTAATATTCATTATATTTCATGTCCTCACTTATATATATCACTTGATTCTACTTTTAATTCCTTATTTAACTTAAAAAAACTTAACAAAAAGCGGGCAACTAAATACTAACACCTTTCGAATTTTGCCGGTCCTGCGCTCACTGCGCTGTGCGCCAACACATTTCGAAGAAGTGAGTTAACACATCCGGCGCGGCGCAGTGAATTGAGTTGGCGCAATTGCGCGGCGCAGCGCAGTGTTACACATCTCTAATTATGTCAAATCGTGAAAACCTAGATTTAAATTTGAGCATAATAAGCAAAATAATAATGAGGGTGTTTTGAAGTGAGATTAAAATTTTATCGCAGAACTTGGGTGTATGCCTATTATTTAGGAACTATTAACAGAATGAATAATAATAAACATTATTTTCACCGATTAACCTGTGTTCAATTTCCGGGTGTCGTTGAAAATGCAAATAAAGCTATTGAGTGTCTAGGAGGCATTCCTGCAATATCAAAGGTAGATTATACTAGGATTTATATTCAATATATTCACATAACTTGAATTAAGTCTAATAGTTGGAGCTATAGTCCTAATTAAACATTTTCAATTCAGTGGGGGAAGGGGGGGTGGATGGCAAAAATCCTGAATAAGTAGGGTTATTACCAACCCTACTTATAGGGGATATTGTGATTGCTTAATTGATAATTTTCATTGAACACAACTAACAATACAATGGGCGGTGTGTGTTTATTAAGAAATTGACTGGCATGTATGAAAAGTTGCATGAATGAAGAAGGGAAAGAAGTACCTATATAAGGATAAATTTATATGATATTCTATGCTCTCTGCCTACGATGTGAAGATACAGATAGATAGATAGATTCTGTTTTGAATAATAAATCTTTATTTATCCTGTGATGAACAATAGTTAAGAAGCTGCAAAACAATATCGGTAGGTGTTGATAAGGTCGCTGTAGTTGTAAAATTGCAGCTTATAATGTCAATTTTTTATAGGCTACCCACACACCTCTGTGGCCTTATGTTTAGAGCAGTTGACTCGTAGCACACAGGTACTGGGTTAGATTCCTAGTTGTTGCGGTTGACTGAAAGAAGTTGCTTTACAGCAATAACTTCAGTCACCCGCTCTGAAAGGTTTGATATATAAGAAGCATAAGAGAGACAGGTAGAGGTGGTGAACATTGCCATGGCGCCGTTACTGTCGAAACACCTAATACTCTCTTCTCTACCCTGCAAGCGATCCATATCTTGATATTGAACCATACCTATCGTGATATATATACATATAATGTGACTTGCTCATCGATGCCTGCTGTCTCCACAACACCTGCAACGCTGAAGCCTGCCACCGCCTTTCATTGCTCTGGCTGAAGTCAGGTTGAATCCTGCTTCAAATGTTGGCCAGAAGACAAAGGTCTTTGTCAAGACTAATTTAAAAGTATTTATCACAACCAATGTATGCAGAGTACTCAAAAAATTATTATTATATAAATACATATTATATGCTTTGCGAAAACAAATTTTCAAACCTATAAATACATTATATATATTTATGATTGGATGATATATGCATATGTAATGTTTTGTAATTATTATTCTTTAGGCTTGTGAATCCACAAAGGGATTTATGGAATTAAATTTTAGGCCAAAAGATCCATTTTGCAAACCAGCTTTAAGCACTCTGAATGAAACTACGGGACTATTATTGAAAATACGAGTTAAAAAGAAAAAAAAATCAGATGGGAATACTTGTGATCATCGTATCATTTCTACTGAAGTTATGGGAATTGCACATGAAGTTTATTCTTTCCAAAGTGAGTGTTATGTATTGAATATAATTATTATGTTATATTTTACATGGATCTGATGATCTCTTATGTTCATTACATGCAGTTTTGCTGGGATGTATGAATTTTAATTATTTATGTATATGAATACCATCATCCAACAAAGGGGAATGTAAAATTTAATAGTTTGAATATATAGCTCTTCAAAGTTATAGTCAAAATTTTATATTATGTTATGAATGATCATTATGTTTAACTTTTCTCATATCTTGTCTTATCCTATCTTATTATTATATTTCTTTGTTTTTGTTGTTGGTTTTGTGTGTTTGTCTTAGTTGCTTTGAATTTTTTAAACTGTGGTAATATAGGGGGACTCTTGTGGTCTATATTTCATTTAATTTTAATTGTTGTAATACTTGTTGTGTTGACTGTTTGTTCCCTTCGAGAAAATAAATAAATAAATAAATAAATGAATTTTTGACACAGTTGGATGTCGGGAACTGAATTTTACTTAGTAGAAGTGTCAATCATATTTTGAACCACTCTAGATTAATCATGTCGTTTCAATTGAACTACAACAGATGATGTCTTTCCAATTTGAAAACACAGGAGTTGTATGAAATCATATAAAAATTTGATTTCAATAGTGGAAAAATATTGAGTTGAACTATAAAAATATATATATACCTAAATAACTTTCAAAAATTTCAATTCATGTGATAAGCATGACACAGAGGAATTGGGAATGTTACATAGGTTTAAAGAGTACTCTTAACCAAGCCTTGTGTCGATTCATAAGCTTCGAAACTCTGTGTTGTGCACTCGTTACGGAAGTTCACATATGTATGTGTATCATATACAACATACGTACCTATTTAATACCTATTCAGATAGGTTAACTATCAGTGAGTGTGATCAATTGGAATGATTAATCGAGAGTGGTTCAAAATATGATTAAAATTTTATACTTCCCTATAGGATTACACTCCCTTTTATTCCATTGGAACCTTTATAGGTAGTTGCAAGATAGCTCTTTTCAGTTGAAAGTGTATTTTGTGTAATTTGCATTGAGCATTATATTGTATTATTAATAAGACGCAGCAGCTTTTAATTGTATCAATAATTAAATAAATAAAATAAAACCAATTGATAGAAAAATCCTATACTATACGCTCGTGTTAAATAAAAAAAAATCCATTTCTTTGACATTCCTCCTATTAGATGATAGCCTTCATATTATATAAAATATATTAACTATTGCAACCATTTTTATTTTTACATTTTAATTTATTCTCTTTTCAGCTTTGGTGGATTATCAGTACTTACCTTTAGCACCTAACAATGAGTTAGATGTTAGTTATGGTTTGAAATGTATTTTAAATGATATTATTCCTCCTTCTATCCCAGACTTGGATTGGTTAAAGTGAGTTATTTAATTTTTGTAAAACAGTCAGTGTGAAGTATTTTTACAATAAATGCAAATAAATAAGATTCTGTTTGAATAGCTCATGCATATATATCTAGTTTGTTGTGTTAAGAATTATATTTACCAACTGCATGGATATTGTAGAAGTCTAAGGACTTCCATTATTCTATTTAAAGATTGTTATATCTACTGATTGAGACCCACTGTCCACCCAAACTCCGATTTATCCAAAATTCTACACATAACAAATTTGTTATGTGCAGAATTTGTTAGGAGCAGCCCGAAAGGCTGGACGACCAAAATACCCTGTGTGTGGAATCTTTTGACTATACCCCTTCGATAGTTGAGTATTAATTTAGTTAATAATATATGATATCATTGTTAATATTGTTTAATATGTTTTTGTTTTAGGGAGCCTACTTCATATTTCTTTGTTCCACCAATCTTTTCTCGAATGACTGCTCCACAAGTATACAGTTACTCTGATACATTGCACTCTGAAGTTGATCCTGAGTTAAAAAATACTATAAGTAAATTGCGCAAAACACGCTCTAATTTTGCTCACTATGTTAGTTTTAATCACACGGATCCAATTCCATCAACTGCTAAGAAACAGGCACTGGAATTACTTAAAGAAGATAACGAATACTTGAAAAGATTAGAGAAGGTAGTTAATCATCACCTTATATGACTTATTTAATATATGTATATAATGAGTTACAATCCATTGGATTGGTCTGCAACGAGTTTTGACTTATTTCTCCACTCCTCCCTATTCTCAGCCAGTCTCTTCAACTCCATATATGAGCCACAGCTCATGTCCCTCTTCAGTTGGTCCATATAGGCGTCTCTCGGTCGACCTCTGCCATTTGTGCCTTCGGTCCTGCCCTCTGCGATTGCGATGAGCAGTCCTGGGTGCCTGATGTTGTGGCCAATCCAATTAGCTCGTTGTTGGCAGATTCTTTTGAGGAGTTGCTTTTTTTCGCCAACCCTGGTTAAAACTTCTTCGTTTTCGACGTGTTCCGACCAATGAATCTTCAGCATGCGTCTATAGCACCACATTTCAAATGCCGCTAACCGTCCGCTTTCCCTCTTGCTAATGGTCCACGTCTCGCATAGCAAAATGCTCCACACAAAGGCTTTAGTGAGATTCTTCCTCACGCTCAGATCAATATTAGGGGATTCTAATATTTTGGATTTTTTGTTAAAGGCAATTCATGCCTGGTTTATTCTGCTCACAATTTCTGATTTGGAGCGTCTGTCCTGGTTTATTCTGCTACCCAAATACACGAATTCTCTTACTTGTTTGATGCTCACTCCATTTATGGCAATGTTCGCAGTCGCTTCCTCCCTTCCAACGACCATACATTTTGTTTTATCTTTATTTATTTTCATGTTGTACTTTGACAACAGTATACTTTCCATTTTTCCTAAGGCTTCGTTCAGCTCCATCTCGGAGTCTGCGAGCAGTGCTATGTCGTCAGCATATCTAATCATGCCGACCTTTTTCCCATTTATTTTTACTCCTGTCCAGTTCTTCATTTCTTCTCTGAGTTCATCAATAGCTCGCTGTATATAGCAGTTAAAGAGAGCTGGCGACATTGAGCAACCCTGTCTTACACCTTGTTCTACCCTCGCTTCTGCGCAGCTCTCTCCGCTTTTAATTACAGCCATTTCATTCTTGTATAGGCTCCAGATTGCTCTTCTGTCCTTATAGCTCATTCCTATCTGGTTTAGAGTCTTAAAAAGTTGTTCCCATTCTACTTTATCAAATGCTTTTTCTAGGTCGATGAATGCTACATACGTGTTTCTATTCACTGTTATTCTTTTTTCAAGAACAAGTCTTAGACTCAGAATTGCATCTCTTGTACCTGTCTCTTTGTGGAATCCAAATTGATCTTCTGAAAGTGTTTCGTTGATTTTACTTTCCGCCCTTTTCATTATAATGTTGGTGAGTATCTTAGAAGTGTGTGATATCATGCTTAATGTTCTATGTTGTTCGCACTTTGTCGTGCCTGTTTTCTTAGGTAGCGCTCGTATCAGACATTTGGCGAAGTCCTCAGGTATCTCTCCTGTGTGACAATGAGTTAAATATATGACAATGTAGTTAATATCCTAGAGATAGGCTTATCCTCAAGATAAATTAATCTGTCCACACAATGATGTCCTAGAAAATAATAATAATAATATTTGAAATTACAAACAAAACCTACAAAACACATTTGATAATCTCTGATTAATGACAACTTTACTCATAAGATCTTTCTTAAAACTTCTTTTATAATATGCTGTTCCTTTTATTTGTGATAATTATTTTAGTTTCACCCTTTAATGTTCAACTGATAACACCACACTGTAATGGTGTAGTAAGAAAGAGAATCCATACTGTCAGGAATGTTGAAAATATTTAAATTACAAATTTGTTGTGTTATATGAACTTTATAAGATAGATAGTATAATTACCATTATCAATAATACGAGGTATTTGGAAATTGTTTTAGATATTCAAAGAGAAACCAATCAGAGGAAGAATAGAATTAAATTGCTTAACAAATCTCCCTTCATCTGAAATTAAACTCCTACTGGCAGGTGTAGCATACAACTATGTGAATGGCCCATGGAGAGGATTGTGGGTGAAACTGGGATATGATCCTAGGAAGGATCCTCAAAGTAGAATATGGCAATGTGTTGATTATAGACTCAAAGGTAACTAATTGCTACAGTTGTCGTAATTAAACCTTTATTTAATTTAAAACTTTACTGGAATGTAGATTTTCGGTGTTAAAATCAATGCCCAATAATGTCTTAAAGCTAGGAAGCATGGGTGTAGCCGTGGATCCTAGCAGGACCGCTGATATTGCCAAAGCTGTCAGTGGTGCCACTCATTCTTTGGTGGTAAGATCAAAGGATCCATTGAAAATGAGATTGAAGGAAGTATTAAGAGGAATATCAACTTAAAGGCATTGGTAAATTATCAATTTTTCAAATTATTTTAGCATTATCTAAGCTTACAAAAAATGGAAAGAAAGTGAATTATTCTTTCACTCCAATAAAGGATGGTAGACCTAATGTGAGAAGGAACAACATGGAGAGTGTCACGGCAGAAACAATTGATCCCTCCAAAGATGAGAGACTTTATACATTCAAACCAGATGTACTGCCTATCAAGACTCAGACCTTCTATCAGGTAGGTTCTATTCATATACCGTACAAGTCTGGGAAAGTTCATTCATCCAAAATTCTACACTTAACAAATCTACTCCACACCAGAGGTGCCATAGTGGGCAGTCTGAAAGGTTGGCCAGCCAAAATAGGATAGGATAGTGAAAACTGAATACAAACAAAAAATTATAAATATATTGTGTGAGGTGGATCTCTCTTCAATTATAGATATATTGACAGTGCCAAAGTTTCAAAATATATTTAATTAATATATTTGTAAAAAACGCTGTTCTTTCACCCACAAGATGTCCAGTATACTAGACGTGCATCTTTTTCAATACACTGCCTCTATAACACTAAGTGTCAGAAATGTTGTGGGTAAAGATGACTCGATTGGTACAACACCGCACTGAATAGGCAATATGGCTGGTTTCTGACTTGTGATACTTAGAAGTGCATTAATTGGGAAAAAAGAAGAAGAACATTTGTGAAAATGACAAATAATTTGTTGTACCTACTATTTTTTTTACAAGTCCATTTTTATGGCAAGTCATTGACCTGGGCATTTTTATTTTATGAAATTAAAAACAAATGTTTTCTACTACTATATGGTGCTATGGCATAAAGATGGCACTCTAAATATTCTCCATTATGATACTAATTTTAAAATGTTAAACTAAACACTGTTTAATTTTCACTATGATTAATTTAGTCCATTTAATATAGACTAAATTCTAATTGCCAAGCGCTTTCGCCTTGCGGCATCTTCAGGGCAAGAGTTACTTAAAACTCAGTATTATTATATGTATGTTCTTTATTGAGAGAGATATCTTTCATCTTATACTTATATAGTAGAAGAAAACATTTGTTTTTTAATTTCTTCATGGAATTCTACTATCTAAACACCAACACGGTGAATGAATTAATGTTTGTTTTAGTTTTGTCATATATATGTTCCTGAGATACAAGACATGTTTTCAAGACTAGGGGAGGTTTTACCAGGAGCTTTGTGTCATGAGAAGAGAGGTTGGCTTCCAACTGGATTTCACCAGCAATGTAGAGCTATTATGTCTAAACACACATTAGCTTTACTCAAACAATCAACCATAAACAAAGATCCTTCGGTAAGAATTTGTTTAATTTGACTTTGGGAATATTGTGTTACAATTTAGGTTGTATTTATTATTACATTTCCAATTGCCAGGTACACCAGCATGATAGTATTATTTACAGGTGAATTGTCGGTTGGCATGTTTCAATGCATTGTTGATTAATGATAGATAACTTTAATATTAATATTCTGTCATACCTACACAGGATATCGTCGTTGCATATTCAAAATGGGGTTTGTGAATTTATTAATGTTTTGACAATTCTAGAATAAACTGCTTGTAATATTATAACCATTTTCTAAACTGATTTTTAGTATCAAACATTAAAATTTAATTTTTTAAGAATAATATCACATGCCAATAAAAAATACAAACAACAATGTTTATGCCCTAATGAACAGTTTTTAAAGAGTATGCCTAAATAAAAATGCTTGCATATACCTTATTTTAAATATGCAACGATGATAAATAAGTTGGAAAATATAATAATCCTCTGTACATTGCCTTCGTATAATAGTTGTTGATATTGTTTTATGATTAATATTTGAATCAATGCACAGTGAAGAATAAAATATGTGTGTTTGTTTGTATTTTTTATAACAGTATTATTTCTAGGCTGGAACAAGTAATCAAATGCAGTCGTCAGAAGATACAGGACAGTGTGACAGTGTGTCGTTAGATGAAGGAGATGGAGATAATGATGAAGAAGAGGAAGAGATGATGTTGGAAGATGATGAATATGAAGATGACAGTGTGTTCCCAAGTGATACTGAAGATTTTTGTGATTAGATTAATAATAGCATTATTATATCCTTTACCTTCATATTTGGTTTCGTTAGAAGAAATTGAGCCTGTTTGATGAACTTTATATTCAATGTGAATTTATTATTTTGTGTATGACAGTTTATGATCAGTATATATAAAAAAGAATAAATAAAGAAACATGTAAAACAAAACCGATGAAAGATTATTTTATTAGGCATATCTACTGAGGAAGAAACCTCTACTCTACTCTTTATAATAGGAGGTGGGCAAAGTCATAAGACGGTTTAGTAGATAGCGACTGAATGTCGGTTAATATTAGTTAATAACCAATTTTCCCAGACAAAGATGTTGAAAAGGCACTCTCTTGCCTGGAGGCATTAAGAGCTGGGTGTGTGTTCTTTTGTAGATGTAGGTATGTCCTTTTTTTTTTTTTTTTTTTCAGTGGTTTATGATGATTTATTATTAGTTATAGCTTTTTTTTTTCAGTGGTTTGTGATGATTTATTATTAGTTATAGCGTAGTGTTGTTCACTATACACTTAGATAATGTTAACACTTCATGATTCGATGTTTTTATTTTTTTATTATATAGTTTACGCAAACATACAGTTATTACAATATCGTTTACCGTGTCTTGTCGATCTTCCTCCTCTGTCTTTACAATTCGATTCTACTGACTCAGTCATTTTCACAAGTATTTACTTTACTTTTGAAAATGACTTAGTCAGTAGAAAGTATTTACTTTTGAAAATGACTCAATCAGGAGAGTCGAAATGTAAAGACGGAGGAGGAAGATCGACGAGACACGGTAAACCGGAAGAGCAAATATATCTATACCACATTAAAGGTTCGAGCTAGCATACCAATTACCAATTAGTATAAACCAATGAAATATCTTAATTTTTAATAAAATATTCCTGAGTTAAAACAGTCTCCTGTTCAGACCTCTGTGCGGGGACTGCTCACAATGTTGTCATAAAAATAACAACACTCAAAAGAAAGAATTGTGGGAAAAAAAAACCAACGGCAACAGTACACAAGGAAGATTAGAACTTTGCTGCAGAATAGTATATAATTTGATAATTTGAAAGAAGACATAACAAATATGAAACTAAGCTCTCTTGAAATTCCCGAAACGGGGTTACCTAATTTTTGAGATATGCTAATGCAAAATTTTTGGCTGATCCACATTGCTAGTATAGAGAGTAGACCTGGACAATGACTGGTAATAATCGTGTTATGGAAAGATTTGGGTATGAGAGTAAAGGAATATGTACAATATATGTAGAGGTAGAATAATTCTAGTCAAACCAAAACATAGATACAATATAATTTCTGGAAAAAAAATTATTAAAAAAAAATAAATTAATAGGTACCTACTGATTTAGGTTTACAAGCCAACCAGAAGCATCAAAAAATATAAATTACCTATCAAAACATTCACAAACTGTTAGATGAAACAAATGCTGAAGAAAATGTAATAACATAATTGCTTGATATTTCAAATTTGTGACAATTAGAAATGCATTAAATTTTTTTAATAGTTAAATTAAATTTATAAAACATGCTAAAATTTGATAAATAACAATAAATAAATAAAAAAAAAAAACTGAAAATGCGCCCTTGCGGTGGTTTGTACCACAAAACGGCGCTCAATAAATTGTCCAGATTATTATTATTATTATTATTAATTTTTCATTTTTTAGATAGAAAAAATTCAATAGACTTGCATTCAGTTTTCCGGAGTTTATAATAATATGCTTTCTATTCTTGACCTTCAGGTTTCAATTGCAATAGCTGAAAGACGTTTTTCGAAATTATAACTGATAAAAATATACCTAAGGACTTTTACTGGACAGTAGACAGTTTATTGGACAGGAACGGCCTCTTGAGTTCTAGAGACAAAAACATTTTCAAACTCCTTGTCCTGTTCCTCAAGGCCCATTTGATGAAACTTTGAATGTTGAATTTTTGTATTTTTTCCTGATTTTTTCCTGATCTAATAATTTTTACTTGCAGTTTCTGGCTAGGAACACCCCCAAGGGTGAAAGCCAACAAAAGAAAAAAGAGAGAGAGACAGGAACGGCCATCAGACTTGTCACTATTGTCTATAGAAGCAGAAATTTTGAAAAACTGAAATAATCTTCAGCTAGATTATTTTAGTCAGTAGGCGAACTTATTAATTGAAAGAAAGTAAGAAAAGTGTAGGTAAGTATATTTAATTTGAATTATTTGGATAGCTTAGTTCCTAGGTGAATTAGTTGTAAGTAACAAATTAGAATCAATAGTTTTATAATTATTTCAATTCATTGCGAGTATTTTTGTTTGTTTTATAAAAAAATCTTTACCCTTCATTTGCTGCCACCAGTGGCGTAGCTAGGGGGGGCAGGGGGGGACATACGTCCCCGGGCGCCACATTCGGGGGCGCCAAAATGAGTAATTAAACAATTTTTTTATTTTATTTTGATGTAATATAATGTATCCCAAATACGTTTACAAGATTAAATTTTGGAACTTCACAAATATCTTCATTTCAAACCAGTTGCCAAACATGAGTTTGGCTCCCCCATTGAGTATTAAGGGGCGCCATTCTACTCATTAACAAAATGACACATCCACAATGCAGGATTGCTGATGGCGTTTTTTTTTTAGCAAAGATCAGTTCGGGTTCAAATATGTTTCTTCATAATGCTTCATGCTTCGAAAATGAACTATATAAACGGAAAAATTTCAAAAATTTCTTGGGGACTCCGAGAAGGGGCGCAGAATTTGTCCCCGGGCGCAGATGACTCTAGCTACGCTACTGGCTGCCACAACAAATTTTGATACAGGGCCTGTCTAAAAAATATTTGACGGGAAGGCTGGAAGATCTAGAAAAACATATAAATCCAGTTGAAAATAAATAACACCTTCTACATATAAATATAGATAAAAAGCATTCAAACCATGAACCACAATGACAAAATCCAGTAATGGCACAATGATACTTGGAAAAAGAGAAAGTGCTGGATAGATCTAAATGATTTTTTATTAGGAAGTAAGATATTATTTATCTATAGATAGGTATTTAAATGTGTCTAAAGACTGCACAAAAACTCAAACGCATAATAATAAAATAAATAAAAATACATTGTTGAAAATAAATAATATGTAGGTATGAATGTATGTGTAACCTGTCTAGTTCAGTGGCGTAGCTAGGGTCATCTGCGCCCGGGGACATGGCACAAAGTCGGCGCCCCTTCTCGGAGCCGTCAAGAAAATTTTGAAATTTTACGATTTATATGGTTCATTTTCGAAGCATCAATCTGGTATTTTAATGAAATAAAATACAGACTTAAAGTGATGTGAGTAGAGAAATTTCTCCTCTGAAAGAAGAGAAATTTCTCTCCATAATTTTCACAAAAATATTATAACCTTTCGCTCAATACCTGAAAACCTGATCGGTCTAAAACTTCATCGGGCTGATTTGGGCCCAAATCAGAGGTTTTTAATACTTTTTCCATGAAGGTACCTATTAGAGGGTTATTCCCGGGAAAACTCTCTAATTTTTATTTCCCATTTCCCGGGAAAAAAATAATCATTTCCCGGGAAAAAAACACAAATTATTACTCATGCAGATCGCCATATCGATACCGAAATCTTTGTTTAGTTAACTGTAATAGTCGTAATAAATTTGTTGAATCTGACGAACATTTTGATGTGATAAAATATGAAAACAATATTTTTTTACCAATATTAGTGTTTTACTTTAAAAAAAACTTAATTATATAGCTTCAATGTATTCGTTTGAAAAAAGCATAATTCTTTTTGGCCGACAATGTACAAGAATCCTACGATTTTTCATGTTTTTTTTTTAATATTTCCAAAAGTTAGATAGTTTTTAAAAAATATTAGTGTAGCAAACTGTCAATTTTTGTTTTATTTATGGATATTAACCGATTTAAAAAATCATTTTTTTGATAAAATTTCTCATTTTTTGAAGTCAAAAATCACCAAATGAACTCGATTTTTGTTTATTAAAAAAGCTTTGCCAAAATCCATAATATTTATTTGGTTGATAGGATGAATAAAAATTAAAAGTATATATATATATATATATATATATATATATATTTTGTAAACAATTTGAATTTTGATATAACAAAGAGTTCCTAAATAAATCTCGTCAGTCGGCTATTTCGTTTTTTTTTTTAAGCAAATAACTTATATTGGTAACAAAAATTTGATTTTTTTAATCAAATCAAAATGTTTGCAAAGGTCAACAAGTTTTGAGAGTTTTTCTACCAAATTTGTTGAAAATTGAATATAAATATATATAATAATGAATTTACCGGGAATCCCGGGAAATTTATTTTTAAATTTCCCGTTTCTCGGGAACGAAAATAATCCCAGAAAAATTTCCCTCTAGTACCTACCATTTTTTTTAAATGGGCATGTGTGGTGTCAAACTTCAAGTTTTTTGATTGGGAAGAGGTTTTTACTACTATTATTTACGTAAATGTTTACTGTATTTTTTCAATAAACTCATGTATTTGTTGGTTATCTGTTTATTTCAACCCGAGCGATACCGGATTACAAAAACTAGCAACTAATAAGTGAACAACTCTATTTAAAATTGAAAATCATCAATTTTCCTATGTTATATTTGTTCCTTTTAAAAACTAGTCTTTCAAGTATATTCTTTTTACACATTACCATATCCTTATTGTAAAAATGAACAATAAAAAATATTTTGCCTCAAAATACACCATAATTCTCCAAAATTCACACACCTGCCTTTTTTTGAACACCAAATGATTTTAAAGATAGATAAAATAAAATATTTAGGTAAAAGCGATCTATAAGCCAAAAACATAGAAAAAGCAATAAACGCGTAGGCTATTCCGTTATCAACATACTCATTTGGCATTATAAAATGGTCAAAAACCGGTTTAAATAAATTTGAAAGATTAATAAGAACAAAATTAACAAAAAAAAGATATCACCATCCAAATTCTGCGGAAAAAAGGTTGACTCTGCCTAGAAGTATAGGAGGAAGAGGAATTGTTAACATCTCCTCTTTACACAATGATCAAATTGAATCTCTTAAAACATTTTTCAAAAATAAACAAAATAATTTTATTTTACATAAAATTATAATACAGACCGACAAAAATCATACCTACATCATTAAATTTATATGTCGAAACAGTAGGCACGCGAATAAACTATTAAAATATTTTGTTAGAATCTTAAAGTAGGAAAGAACTTCATGCCAGACACCTCAATGATCTCAACCAATCTCATGTTTTTTTTTTATTAAAACAATAAACGGCAAAAACCTTTTACATGATAGATCTCAAATCAATACAACATACACATATAACTAATTTCAATAATAATTATAACAATCAACATAAAAAAATAATTTCACTTATTTTAGAGGCATTCACTATGTAACAATTTCTAGACATTTTTAAATAAAATATTTAAACTTGAATTACTATGTTTATTTGTTACATTAATTTAAATTCTGCTATCGCGATTTCAGTGCACTTCGTAATTCAAGTTTAAATATTTTATTTAAAAATAAAATAAAGATTCATAACAAACAAGTGACAAATATCCGTCAAACAGATGGTTTACCTTTGGGGAAGTGTATGGGAAAACCGAGGGTTTTATACTGGCTGTTCAAGAACAAGTAGTAAATACAAAAAAAAATACCAAAAATACATTATAAAAAATCAAAATACAACTAACGATTCATGTAGAAAATGTTTGGCCAAATCGGAAACGATACAACATATAGTTTCGGGTTGTTCTACTCTCGCTCAAACTGAATATACTAAAATACATAATCATGTCGAAAAATAATACATCAAAATTTAGGAATTAAACATAATTTAATAAACTCGCGAAATATAATACCATACTATAAATACAACCCGGAACCGGTTTTAGAAAATCAAAATTATAGGATCTATTATGATAAAACAAAAATAAAAGATAGACAAATACATCATAATAGACCCGATTTAGGATTACATGATAAACAAATTAAAATTACGTATCTTATAGACATCGCTGTACCAAATAAGCATAATATTCAAACAACTGCCGCAGAAAAAATACAAAACTAGCAGGAGAAATAAAAAAAAATGGCATTCTATGTAGGTCCGTTTACATAATACCATTAGTTTTGTCAGCTACAGGGGTAGCTCCGAAATCTTTGATAAATAATTTGCAAAAATTAGATTCACCGGTAAATTGATATATTAAAATTCAAAAATCTATTAAAATAAATACTTGTAATATTGTAAGAAAATTTTTGAACACAGATATTTCAGGCACAATGCTGGAATTTTGAGCCCATGTTTTGAGCCTAATCCTTTGATATCCTGTATATCTGGATAAGTGATTTTTTTCCGGCATTAGACTGTTAAGTTTTTGTATAATCATGACTGATCATAATATGATCAGTCATGATTATACGATGAGGAGCAAGGGCATTTTAAATTGCACTGAGTTATCAGCCACTCAATAATGGACGATATATTATAATAATTATTGTCTTTTCTTCTTTGAAAGGTCAGAGTGCTGTAGTCATGGGTAACAAATCACTTTGAGGCGACCCGACCCGTTCGGGTCCACTGATAGCAGTGAGCCGAACATATGATTCGGGTCACGGGTCTTTCCGGTTACAACCCAGATCTTTGTCTTTAGCTCGGACCCGTTTCCGCTGTAGGTACATACACGGGTCACGGGTCTTTCCGGTTGCAGCATATACCTGTGTCTACGGGTCGGAGCTGTTTCCGGTGTTGATAGCTTATTGTCTATGATCCACTATGTCTTTCATACGGTATGGAGATTTTTACACTTAATATCTGAACGGAGTACTCAATAATTATAAGAATAATAATAATGACATTTATTGGCCATAAAATATTTATTTATTTACATAACAAACAGCTGTATCAGCCTTTACAAATAATACAAATTAAAAAAAAACAGTCAAGAGAAATAATGCATAAACAAAGAAAAACAATATAAATAATGGAAAAAAAACAACATACTACCAATTAATTTCAATTAGGAAAATACTTTTTATTGTGAACTGTGCAAAGGTTTAGTTGAAATAAATAGTGGATAAGCTATTGATTAAAGGTAAACATTTTATATGAAAAAGTATTGGTTTCATAAAATGTTTCGCCATGATATTTTTTTGTGAAATATTTTGTGTTTGTGTATTGTAGTATTATTTTGTGAAAAATGTTTTTAGAGACTAGCAAAACTTTGCGATACTTTCCAGCAATAAAACACAATATATTATTAGAATACGGATTTGTATGTATGGGAAACGGTGTGATGGTATGTATGTATGGGTAAGTATAAACGGTCATTCTATTCAATTTGTGAACAAAACATACAGAACTTACGTGTCATCCGCTTAAACGGATCCTACATGTCATCGTCTCAAACAGATCTTTCGGGTCATCGGGTCCTCACAGATCCAACGGGTCTCCGCTCAAACAGATCATTAGGACCCGTAAGATCCGTAGGTGATCTGTAGACCCGCGGGTCAATTTGGAAGGACCCGAACATTTGACTCGGGTCGGATCTGTGTTACACATGACTAGAGTGCTGTGAAAAACTATAATTGCGATCTATTTATATCGAAACAGCTTGTGAAAGGCTTTGACTATCAATTTTGAATAAATAACTATGTATTGTTTCTGTTTCTCCTCTAATTTTTTATGTGCTTCAGAGGTTTTTCTGAATCAAATCAACTGGAAACTCAAAAATTTAGATGATGTATTTAAATTGATCTATATAGCAAAAATAATGACAGATTTGACATTTTTTCTATTAATGGCCCCCACTTTGTTATTCCAAAGTCTTAAATTAATGTGTAACAGAAAAACTATTCCATAATATCGGTAAAAAATGGAAAAAGAACCACCAAAATGTTCATTAAACCGACATAGTGTACTTTACCTCTCAAATGTTTATTCTAACTGTCAAAATATTAATAGAGGTAAACTACACTATGTTATTATATTTACGTTTTTTAAACAAAAAACATGTTTCTTGTTTTGTATGTGCATTGAAATCGATAAAATTAACTTAAAACTATCTTGGGAAGCAATTAAATTTCAAAAAACTACAAGAAAAATAAAAAAATATATCAAAAAACAAATCGAAAAAACTTTGAACGGCCATAGTGTAAAACGATGTCACTCGACATGGTGTAGTTTCGCTCCGGCGTACAGATATGGAGACTTATCTGGTTGTATAATGCTGAGAAGTGTGGATGGCAATTCTGCCGCCGCGTATAGTTGAAATTTTATAAAAAAAATAAAATATACTTATAAAACACTGGAATGGACATAGTCTTTTTAGGGGTTAAATGAAATGTTAAGCATTGTTGAGTAAAAACTTTTTCAGAAATGTATGCGAAAGTTGTTAAAAAAAAATTAACAATTTTTACTTGATAAACCAAAAACAGTGATGATGTGATGAGTAATGAAAAAATTTCCAATGTTGTTTTTTCTTGCAAGTAAAATAAAATATAATTACCGAAAAATTTGCTAGATTTAAAATATTATTTAAAATAACAACTTACTTGCTACATTTCTATCTAATGACAAATTTATCTCTTTTCAACTAATGTGAAGTATTATACTATTTTCTTTGCACTCAAGTAAAATCCTACATTCGACTCGAAATTATCCAACCTGTATAATTTGATAAAACCAGATGCCACTTTCAGTTATGAAGAATAATATTTGAACCCAAACTGATCTTTGTTAAAAAAAAAAACGCCTTCAGCAATCCTGTATTGTAGATGTGTCATTTGGTTTATGAGTAGAATGGCGCCCCTTAGTGCTCAATGGGGGCGCTAAAATCGTGTTCGCCAACTGGTTTGTAATGAAGATATTTGTGAAGCTCCAAAATTCAATCTTGCAAACGTATTTGGAATACATTTGTTGACATTAAAATGAAATTAAAAAAAATAGTTTTAATACTCATTTTGGCGCCCCCTAAAGCGGCGCCCGGGGACATATGTCCCCCCCTGCCCCCCCCTAGCTACGCCACTGGTCTAGTTGCAATGATTCTCTGCAGTGTGTAGTAATAATTAGTCCAGTCCAGTAGGTATTGTGTGTAATATGATCATCCTTATAAAATACGGTCATAGTGTCAAGTCTAACTTATTCTTCATAGATATGTTCAATATATTTATTGTAGGTAATATTATCAATCAATCAATCAATAATAAAATCAAACATTTTAGCCCGCTCGTAAATATGTTTATAATTTATTATGTTTGTATGTCCTCTATTACCATCTTTATCAGAAAAGTAATAAGAAAACATAAACCCTATTTCTACCTTGTATGAACACTTGTACAGATCTTGTATAATTTTTTTTTTATATGGCGGCTCATCCCGTTGGATGTTATGGCCATGGTATCATCTTTCATACAAATCATCATTTATATTTTAAGCGAGAAGAAAAACAAGAAAAAACGAAAAATATTCATATGAGGATCATATTCTTTTGGACACATTAAAAATAAGCTCATTAACTTGTTGAGAGTTCAGTCCAAGAAGGTAGACAATATTAATAGGGTACTCAACCTTTACGAATTTAAAATATATGTCCATGGCGTCCCTAATTGGACATCCTAGGATGCTATGATCCGGCGTTCTCTCGTCTCAACCATACTCGCAATTGGGAGATTTAACCAGACCGATTCGGAACAAGTGTGAATGTGGCCGAAACGCAGTCTAGAAATACAGACAATGTGGTGTCTGGACAATTTTTCTTGTGAAACCATGGTCGAGATGGGATAGATAGCTGAACTTTTTTATAATGAGATCCTTTTGGGCTATTTTGCCAGGATGCATATCCACATCTTTGTAAAGTATCTATATCTTAAAATAAATTGAGGGTATGACTGCGTATCACATAAGTTGGAGGAATGTTGTTCGCAATAAGGAATCACATAGCGCCAGCCGTCGCAGGCTCATTGCAAAGAAATGTTCGAATGAATGCCTTCGTTTTCCGTCTTTATATCTACGTGTTACGAAGGCATTCATTCTATATAAATATTTAGAATGTTTCTTGTTTTAAAAGAATATTTCTTCGAATGACTGAAGATTGATTGACGTCCTACCTGGATGCATCCATTGCAGAACAGCCTTGTCTCGAATGTGAAAAGTATAGCTGTCAAAGAATTGGACTACACCGCTTTCTCAAATGGCAGTGACGGCAGGATCAAACCGAATCATTTAAAATAATACTCGGCATCCGCAATGAGTCAAATGCATAATTAGGTATTATACATCAATTTATGATGTTATAAAAAAATATTTACCAAGGTATACAGTTAAGTACCTAGGTATTATAATTTTTTTTGTGATTTCTTTAGGTAGGTACAAAAAAGGATTGATTGTTTTTTTATATTATTTATTGTTAATTGTTATTACATTAATTATCGTTCTCTTTAGAAGCGGGTTTAAGGTTAGTAGTAGGTGTAATAGGTATGTATGATACATTGTAAGTTAATGCATTTAAGATATCAGTCTCTGCTATCTGCTATTATATATTATATAGGTACCTACGCAATATAAGTAGATAAGCAAAATATTATCAAAATAATATGTCCTTTGATGAATATAGAGAATCAAGGTTATAACCAAGTGGAAAGTACAAAATAATATCAACTTAAAAAAACTATTGAACCAGGTAACTAGCTTCTCCCTCCTCACCCCCATCCCCACTTGAAATTGGGACAGTAAATAAAACGGGAAGATTGTGGATTTAGGTTTCCTCCCCTTGATGAAAAGGTATTTCTATAAACACAAAGATTCAAGTAATACATTTTTTTTCTTATTTTGAAGACACTCTAATGTTCTTTCAGAAAATTGGTAAGTGATGTGTCTCGCCCGCTAAGAGTGGCTATATTTATGAAGATACAAAATGATTAGATAGATCTGGAGCTTATAAAAGAACGAAATGGCTGTAATTAAAAGCGGAGAGAGCTGCGCAGAAGCAAGGGTCAAACAAGGTGTAAGACAAGGATGCTCAATGTCGCCAGCTCTCTTTAACTGCTATATACAGCAAGCTATTGATGAATTGAGAGAAGAAATGAAGAACTGGACAGGAGTAAAAATAAATGGGAAAAAGGTCGACATGATTCGATATGCTGACGATATAGCACTGCTCGCAGACTCCGAGATGGAGCTGAACGAAGCCTTACGTAAAATGGAAAGTATACTGTTGTTAAAGTACAACATGAAAATAAATAAAGACAAAACAAAATGTATGGTCGTTGGAAGGGAGGAAGCGACTGCAAACATTGCCATAAATGGAGTGAGCATCAAACAAGAAAGAGAATTCGTGTATTTGGGCAGCAGAATAAACCAGGATGAATGCTCCAAATCGGAAATTGTTAGCAGAATAAACCAGGCGAGGATTGCCTTTAACAAAAAATTGAAGATATTGGAATCCCCAAATATTGATTTAAGCGTAAGATGGAGCATTCTGCTTTATGGCTGTGAGACGTGGACCATCAGCAAGAGTGAAAGCGGACGGTTGGCGGCCTTTGAGATGTGGTGCTACAGACGCATGCTGAAGATCCATTGGTCGGAACACATCGAAAACGAAGAAGTATTAACCAGGGTGGGCGAAAAAAGGCAACTTCTTAAGAGAATCAGCCAACAACGAGCTAACTGGATTGGCCACAACATCAGGCAACCAGGACTACTCATCGCCATCGCGGAAGGTAAGATCGAGGGGACAAATGGCAGAGGCCGACTAAGAGATGCGTATATGGACCAACTGAAGAGGGACATGAACTGTGGCTCATACGTAGAGCTGAAAAGACTGGCGGAGAATAGGGAGGAATGGAGAAGAAATAGAACAATTTCTATACTTTTATGTAGGCGCATGCCTTACATACTTTCAAATATGCAACGCATGCCCTAAAATAAATAAATAAATCTTAAAAATGACATACTATAGAAGTTAGAAATTCATAAATAATATTTTATATTCTACACATTTTATATATTTTATATTCTTCTTACATAATTTTTAATATTATACATTTATTGTAGGGTATGCGTTGCATATTTGCATATATAGAAGGCATGCCGCTGGTTTTAAGTTATGTTATTTTGAGCAACCATGGACATACATATGAAAATTTGGTCACACGGATGAAAATTTCATTTCAGCGAAAGCATGAAATGAAGTCGTGGAAAGTTTTTTTTTGAATTTTGATAAAAATTATTCCAACAAGAGTTAAATCAATAAAACTAATTCTACTTTTAATAGTAAAGTTAAATTTTAAGGCTCTTTATATTAGGTACTAATGGAGTGAACTAAAATGTGCTTATGGTTAATAACCCGGAGAGTTTCTTGAAGAATTTTCTTAATTGGCTAGAGTACCAAAATTTTTACTTATATTCAGTCTTCGATATTATTTCCTATCTTATGTGCCTATACAATTATCGATGCATAAATTGTGGTGCTTTAATGGCAGTTCTAGCCTATGAATTCTGAACAAAGTAGGTATACCTAGGTAGGTACTTGAATGAGCAGAGTAAGTATGTGTATGGCCTGGGGTCCCTGATCAATGGCGGTAAAAAATAGGCACTATAATAAAATTATTAAGGTAAGTATGTATTTTGGACTATGCATTATTATTTTTATTATTATTAATCCTTGGTCCTGACTAAGAGCTGAGAAAATAATAATATTATCAGCGGAACTTCGATACTCGTATTGAGACGTACCTACCTACTATTATTATTATTTATACTGTCGTGCAGTTTACTAATACATTCAAATATACCATTTGTCTTAATACACACATATAAGCAATAAAGGTGTTCTTCTATTGGAGAATTTGGCGGAGTTTTTTTATTATTTATACTAAACGCCATTTTACCGAATCATGATATTTTTTTTGAGTAGGTCTTCCTCTTAATAGGTCATATTTGTTTTTTCTCATAAATACTTTCTCTCTCTAGTCCATGTTTCGAAAGGCTCTGGGTGACGTATAAGCAAAACCTCTCAACTGAGTTCAAATTTCGGCACCAGAGTTGAAATTTGTATGCCAGGAACTGATAAAAAAATAATATGAACCTTAATTAAATGTTTCGTCGACCCAATTTCTTCCAACTAACCCTACTCGTATTACATATAATTTGATTAAGTAGGTATATTTTTTTGGAAAAAAGGAACAAAGAAAAAGAGCGGGTAGTAAAGTACAAGGACACGCACGCTAAATTTTGATTAACATAACATACATAACATAACATACATAGACAACTCACACAGATCGAGCTAGTCCCAAACTAAGATGAATCTTGTATTATGGGTACTAACGCGACGATACACACATATACATGTAACACCCAGACCCAGGACAATTTGAAAAAGGTCATTCTTCACTTTGCCCTGGCCGGGAATGCCCACGCCACACCGGCCGACAAGATAAATTAGATGCTAGATCCATGATTTCCAGTTTGAAAGCGTGAAGAGTAGGGAGCATTCTTATTCTGGAAGGCATCAGACTCCAGCATCGAGCAGCATGAACTGAAAATTAATTCGCAAAAAAGTTCGAACTATGAGTTGGTATTGCCAGAAGACGCATGTTATTGGATTTTAAGGGTGAGCCATGATTTGAAAGATAAACAAACATTTCCTTGAGATAATATGGTGAAAACGTCGAGTATAAACAGTGACAAAACGTGATCACACGTGTATGATAGTCTTATGTGTAAGATTTACAAAAAAAGCTTTTAGCTTAGTGTGAAAGGTGTATAAGGTTGTATATAACAAAACCCAGATACATCTTTTTTTTTTTAAAAATAGGATATACCTGGGTTCTGTTATAAACCCAAATACAATCTTATACTCCTTTCACACTAAGCTAAAAGCTTGTTCCGTGAAAGGGGAGTTTGCCGGCACCTGGGATCGAACCACGGACCCCTTGTTTCGGAGGCCGAGACTCTACCTCCAGGCTACCGACGATCTCAATTCGACGATTATTAAGAGTTAAAAAATAAAATTATCACTAAATCCTTTTGATCCTTTTTTTTAAGTGGCGAGTTGAGTCTTTCCTGTCCTGTAGGTAGGTACTAGTTGAAAAATTGTTTGCAGTTATCATCACAAGTCATGTAGGTAAGTGTAATTAAATATATCTGGTATGCATAGGTACCTGCCTAATGACAAGAAAAAACTTTTATATTTAGATTATGTCCTTAGAGTTTACGTACTTCTAATATCTAAGTAGATACCTACCTATTGTAATATATAAATGTGAACTTTATAATCATGGTTGCCACTAGTTACACTTTGTTACGTTCAACTATCATCTGTATGAGTAATAGTTTGTGTACCTATTTCTTTTTACTTGTGCATTTTTTTAACAAGTCGCTGAATGCAGATGAGTAATTATGGACTGTATGTATTTTATTATTGTTTACTGCCGCCTTTACCGATAGACAATAGGTCTAATAATAATTGACGTAATAATATATCAATAATATACGTACCTATATTATATTGTATTAGGTAGGTACATGACTAAAATACGGGTAGGTACTAAATAAATTGTAAGGAGTTATTTGATCATCTTAAAGGGCTGACCTTTGTAGAGGGTACAGAGTATCATGTTGATAACAAACACTAGATTACCTATGGGCTAAGTCACCAACTGAAATTAGACAAAGATAGATAAAAGGTTCACGTGGAATAAACAATATGTTATTATTATTATTATTTCCCGATAACAATTTATTTTTATATATATAGGAATATATAACACATTGATAGTTATAAACGTATGTGAGTTATTGTCAATTTTCTGTCATTCGCTCGTGCAGTGTTGTCTAGTGAACATCATTGTTTTTATATATATATAAAATAAGTGATCAATATTTTTTTAATGTGTTATAATATTACTTATATCTCAATATAAATAATAAAGAGTTGGTTCTTTTTTTATAAATATATAATCCCAGTGATTAGGTGAGTTTTCTTCACTTCTTCATTTGTAGATATGTCTACGTTTAAACTGTGTTGTATCTTTTTGACAATTGACTTTACACAATTTTATTGCTTATAGAAAAGTTTTTACAAAATAACAAATCGTTAATCAGCTGATTCTATTATGTACCTACCTGCATATTATACATATTAATGTGTACAATATCTATGTGCATTATTAATGACGGTTCCATTAGCATATTACAATGTACAAATAGATAATAAAGTATAATTAATATGTAAAACATACGTATTGACTTGATATCTTATATCAGATACGTATGAAAGATCGTTATTGCAAATTATTATTAGGTGGTTTGCCTCTTTATCTATCGAGTTTACTCATTAGCTATATCTTACCCAAAAACAATGTTGTTTACACCTACTGTAGTGATTCAAAAACACAACTCATTTAATTTAATTAAATGCACTATTAATATTTTTATTTTCTATGTTCTTCGAAAAACTGCAAAATATTGTTTCCCTTTCTATAGACATGTTTAGGGATAGAATCATAAATATATATCTACACTTTGAATCAACATAATAAACTAGTCATTTTGCATATCTGTAAACATAAAAATCATTAGGTACTTACAGATGTGATTCTTGTGATGAAATAGACTTTATAGACTTTTATTTATTTCTTAATTACAATTTACATATATACTAAATTGATGCTGCCGAACTAGGTAGATCCTGTACTAGGGCAAACATATCAATTATAAATCATC
Source organism: Athripsodes cinereus (assembly GCA_947579605.1). NCBI lineage: Eukaryota > Metazoa > Arthropoda > Insecta > Trichoptera > Leptoceridae > Athripsodes > Athripsodes cinereus. Next base: position 31,424,368 of record OX388305.1, read on the forward strand.
AACAATAAAAAAATATACACAATCATAAAAAGCATTCATCTCCTACATATAGATTTATAGATGCTTATTTTAACATAACATGTACCTATAGACAATTCACACAGACCGAGCTAGTCCCAAACTAAGATATGAATCTTGTATTATCGGTACTAACACGAAGATACACATATATACAATACACTGAACACATAATTATAGGGTAAAGTACGCTATATTGTACCGCCTATTAAATCGTACCACCTCAATATTTCCAAAACTATGCATATTTTTTATAACATTTCGACTCAAATTTAATTGCATAAACTTATCTCTCTTGTTGACGTATTCATTTGATTTGTTTGTGTCAAAATAAATATGTAATGAACAAAATATTATTTTTTGGGAATTTGATACATTTTATTCAGTTGGTATCTAAGGGTATAACACATTAATAGGTAGATCACATAATATAACATAAACACATCAGTTTCCCTGAAGATGCCTACAAGTATAGGCGAAAACGTTCGGTATTTAACCTAACATAGTGGAGATTAAACAGTGCTCAATAATATATTTTTATATTTTATTTATTAAAATTAAAAATGGATTTCCACAGCGTAAACACAAAAACTCTTGAATTATTCATTAATAGGTAATTATATTACTTTGTAATCATTACTGTTTTAATTCGTAATTTGTATACTTTTAAATAGTATTTGCGATTCGAGCATAAGTTTAGAGTTTGGTTTGATATTTGTTATTTTCTCGTATTTGAGCGAGTTCGTTAAATCGTACCACTATGATGCTTCTAAATCGTACCGCTACGATATAGAGAACCTTTAGTAGTAAATACCTACTTGGTATATTTTTAATTTATTTGGTAAATGGAAAATAATCTCAGATATTGTTATGGTTTTAAGAGTAAATAGTTCTTTCTCCATATCACGTTATACTAGGCTAAATATATTTTAAGAAGTATTATTATTTATTTTGTTAAATTTGTGCTATTTTTAGTTTGAAATTTACGTAGAGATACGATTTAAATACAAGTGGTACGATATAGTAGACCGGTCTGCTATATCGTACCGATGACTACTTTTTTTTCAAAACTATATTTTATAATGTTCATGTCACTTTTGACATTCTTGGAAAGATAATTAAATAGCCAACTAAATACTCTTTCATTTGGTATATTCAAATGTTTACCATGATTTTTAGTTTTTGCAAAAAATCACTTCTCGCAAAACCGGTACAATTTAGCCAACCTTCCCCTACATGTAACACCCAGACCCAGGACAATTTGAAAAAGGTCATTCTTCATTTTGGCCTGGCCGGGAATCGAACCCGGGACCTCGTGACTCAAAGGCAAGTGCGTTAGCCTCCGCGCCACACCGGTCGCCAATTGGATACTTATTTGTTTTGGTCTCTGTATCAATAATTAAATATTAATTAATACCCGAAATCCTCTATTGAAAAGCACCATGGCGAAAAGTTTACTTTGAAAATCATCGTTAACAATCTGCCTACCTTTGTCTTATTATTCTTTATTATTTTATAATTTATAAGTTTAGTTAGGTACCTAGAAATGATTTCAATTAGCAATAAACTTGGTAATTCAAAAAAATATAATGAATTTTCGATTACGTTAAAATAGGATGTAGATGTAGCATGTGTAAACGTATCATTCAAGGAATTTTATTTATTTATATATTTTTAATCTTAAGTACCTTTATGATTTTAAATTAATTTTTTGAAAGTAATCAGTGCGCTAAGCCACTATAGAGATGTGTTACGAGTATTCAAAATATTGCGATATTTTCAGGAAAAATGAGTGGTGAATTCGTCATAGAAGAGACACCTCTTAGTCCAGAGAGCGTGAAGATTGCCGAAGAGGAACTTCGCGAGACTCCTGAAAGACGTAAAGAAGCCATCCTTGATCTCAGGAAGCTCCTTCATGAAGACAAAACACTTCACTACAGAGATGATGATGAATTTCTTCTCATCTTCTTACGGCCCTGTAAATTCTATCCAGAGAGCGCATATCAACTTGTAAGTTTATTTTTTAAATACCTATACTTTATGTCACAGTGGATATAATTAATAATTTGGCAATGAGGAGAGGGTAGTAGAAATTTGTAAAGGTGGATGTTTTTAACATATTTGATATTAACAAAAACACTGTTTACTTTTCACTATTGATTTATTACTTTCATGAAGTTAGTATGACATTTTCAAGAGAACTAATATAAAAATAACAAAGTCACATGCATTGTCTTAATTTCTCCAACTTTTTACCCCTTCCTTTCTATTTTAAGAACCTTATAAATTTGTTTGTGAAAGCGACTTTAATATTTTTATTAGTTCTATTGAAAATGTCAAGTTAACTTGATGAAAGTACTCGAGTAATAAATCAATAATATGTTTAAAAAATATTTTCACAATGTGAACACACAAACCCTAGATCAATTGGATGTTTTCTTTAATTCCTTTACCAAATTGTAAAAATACTATTTTTTATTACGAATTCGTAAACAACATAAAAAGTTTAGCTCTGTCACTGGTATTCAGGTACTCCATTTGGGTGAGAAAATATCGAAATGTAAACGAATTCATATTATGTAGTTCCTGTATTATTTATTACCTAGACAATAAACAAACATACATATTTTCTTATTACCACGTATGTATTTTTTATATAATAAGCTTTGATGGCTCATGAACAGTTTGATTTGACAATCACTTTTCATTACCTACATGGGGTATCGATATAATGATACATGAGTAAAATAATATAGTGTTCTACATATAGAAAAATAGATTATTGTTGCTTGAACTATGGACTGATGGATAACGACGGATGTACAATTTTATATTTGCTATAAGATTGTTGATAAAACAATAATTTCGATAAACAATGTTCATTTCCATAGTTGAGAATACAACAGATACACGAGTAGGTATGTAGAATATTTCTGGACAAATAATCTATAAATATACCTATACGTATAGTGATGGCTGGTGAATCATCATAATATTTATCTATCATACACAAGTGTGTGCATTACATCTATTGTATTAACAGAATATGCCTACATGTACCTATCTCCATAATAATATTGAAAGAGATAGGGTGTTTTATCCTCAAATTAAAGTGTCCTGTATCGTAAAATATCACTATAAGACATTCAACATCATTAATTCTTCAATGAACTATGCTACCCATACTTAGTGTCATATTTGACGACACAAAGAGGAGAATATGTATACTCATTACTTGTATGTAGATCCCTGGGCACCCTACTTGTGGGAGATGTTGTGATGGTATAGTAGTAGATTAGGTATAGATAGTTTTTTGTACCTATGTTTTTTGTGTTTCGTGTATTATGTTTTTAGAGCACGTAATGAAGTAGGTACTTGACTTGTGTATATACCTACATTAGTGATGTAACGAATGTGTGATTTTGGATATTCGCGAGTGCGAATGCGAATATTTATGCCAATAGCGAATATTGACTTAAAATTTCTCAAACATTAAAATTTCTACCTCCCCCGTCGCCGAATTTTCAAAATGGTATAGGAATTTAAAATATTTCAAAACTCCTCGGTTTTCTTAAAGAATATTATCTTACAGTACCTACCTTTTTCTACAATGTACCGGGTAGGGTAAGTATCCGGTAATTTTACCGAATTACCGATACTTTATTACTAAAATAATATTCGCAAAACATTCGCATATTTTTTTGCGAATACGAATATTCGTTACATCACTAATATACCTACATACATATAATATACTGATATAAATCTGTTATGATAAATAAAATGTATTTATTTTGTGATCTGGTATGATTTAAAAAAAAATTATTCGATTGATAATTTCCACCTGCTAGATATGTGGATTCTCAGATAAATATTCTCAGATAAATATTCTCAGATAAAAATTTGAATAACTTACACGAGCTTCTGGGAGTTTGGTCTAAGGTGCGCATGTTGAGTTATTTAAATTGGCATGCAATAAAATAATGACGAGCTAATCTTATGAAGTAGTTCAGATAAATGTTTAATCACCTTATTAACAATCATTTCACTGATCTGGTATATATTTTTATTACATAAAAATAGAACTTTGGACCGTTAATCAGATTTTGATGTACTCGTACCTACTTACACACATAGATATGGTTGCTTACATAAAACAATGATGATAAAGCAAGGTTAAGAAATGTAAGCACCCGGGTATATCACCTTAATTTTACGTAGGTATTATTAATTCATATCGAGCTGATAGCTGATAAATTATTACTATATACGAGCATGTACATTCACATTAGGAGTTCAGTGACAATGGGTATAGTTACATTTGAAACTCAATTAAATTGTGACTTCGGCACAAGATTTCATCATTTACCTAATTGTTGAAGAATAGGTTAGAATGCGCTGCCTTCTGTATTCCGTATATTCATTATTCTTTTTTAATTTAGACATGACATGAATTAACGAAGCTGTTTAAAGGCAATGGTTTAGGTAAGTTGTAAGAGATCGTATCTTTGCGATAAACTCGCCTTACATATGTTGAATGTATATCTTCCATGTAATTGTTTGTAATCAAAGCACAGTAAAGAATGAATAAATAGGTAAATAAAGATAACTTTATTCACATTTAGATACATTTTTATAGATGAAAAGAGCGGCTGACTTTAAAAAGACTTACGCGAGTATCCTTGATGGACTGATGCCAGATGACGAAAAAGATGCCTTTGTCAATCATGATGTAGTCAATATACTAAAATCAAGAGATCATAAAGGAAGAAGAGTTCTAATAGTAAATGTCGGAGGTATGTATGTCATCAATGTATTGATATTTGTTATTTAGCAGTACAATATGTATTACGTGTAACAAGAAAAAAATAATACCTGCTTTGAATATGAGACTTACCTTACACCTTCTTTTGATGAAAGGTAAATTTAATCAGATTTAATCACATTATTTTATTGCTTTCAAATTAATTTAAAGTCATCCAGTCGTTTGAGTTTTATTAGAGTGATTTAGCTGGTAGATTTTAATTTCATACTTTCATAAATATCTTTGGTGGATCCATGAAACATCCCATGTGTAAATTCTTGGAAACATGATATTATATTGATATCAAGTTATTCGTCTCGTTGAACCCCATCTACCGATGAATTAATGATCTATGCGCTGAGCTATTCACAGAAATAGTTATTGAAATAAATTAAATCATTTACGCTTTGTCTTGGATAATTTGTGAAAATCTTTGCTGGAATACTAACTTTAATTGATTTGGCTGTGTATTGTTATTTATGTTATAACTGTGTGTTTATGAAGGGAAATTAAAAAAAAATGTTATTTTGGGTAGTTGGAAGAGATCGCGCCTTGCGATAAACTCGATCTCTGTATATTGTTTGTATTTAATTTGAATGTATTTTTCAATTTTTTTTTGTAAGTAATTAATGTACAGAAAAGAATGAATAGGTAGGTGTGCAAATTTAAAAATAAAACTCATAAATGTACCTACTTAAAAAGTAATTCTGTGAATTTTTTTGCATTGCAATTATTAGTTTGATATACTCTAGAATTTCTAATACTCTTTTCACGCAACGAATCGAGCACATAGAAAATGTCATTCAATCAAACAATTGAATGACAGTGAGATTGACGTTTTTTTAAGAAATGCACCTATTAGGTTTCATGAATCCACCGATGATATAAGATTTGTATATTATAAAAAGAAAATAATAATCATAAAATATTACACATGCATTTGAAAACTCCTTAGATTATTATTATACCGATAAATTTTATCAGTAGATAGGTAAATACCAGTGGCGGGACTAGACTTTTTGTATTGGGCATGCTGAGCCTCTTTTACCATATACCGTTTTAATGACACCAACATTTGAAAAAGATAAATATCACGCGGTTTGTGTAGGTATGTACAGTAGGTAGAATTTATTATAATATATTAGAAAACAATTATTGTTGGCCAAAAACTTAACTATTTTTCTATCCACAATAATCCAGATAGTCTGGATGACCTCTTTTACAATAAACCATTTTAATGACAAAAACATTTGAACAAAAGAAATATTATAGGATGGAAAAGGTGTCTCAATTTACGCAGGATCACTCTAAGTGGGGAGGCTACCTTATACCAACTCGAGACTCCCAAAATAAAGCGATAAAGGGCGATAGTCCCCAGTCTTAGTGAAGAAACAAAAACTCAAATATGAAATATATTTATTAAATAAAATCGATAATATTAAACATTTTCAGCAACAAATAACTCAAAATACTTAAGTGATAAAGCTATTCTAAATATAATTGAATTCTTTTCTTAAGGCATGGTACCCGACATCGATCTAATTATTGTACTTAATACCTTACCAATCTTAAAACGAGTAAATTAAAAAAAAATAACAAAACAAGGAATGATAATTTTTTACAGTGCAATTATTTATATTTACGTAACACACATTTACAAAACATTCACAAAAAACCAATGTATTTGGAGAGAGATGGAATTTTTATGTGTTTCTGAGATGTTGAAATAAAAATAATAATAATTATGTTAAATTTTTGTATAGTCACTAAAACGAGTATAATATTTTATAAGAAATTCTGCTATTGGTAAAAAAACACTCAAAAAAGAATAAAAGAAATAATATAAATAAAGAAAAATATTAAACAATATTTCAACTAATCACAGTACTAAACAATATTTCAACTAATGACAGTACCTACGCAAGTAAGAAATAAATAAATTTTGAAATAAAATCAAAAAAAAATTATCAAGATTTTCATCTGTATCCTCTAATTGAATGACATTGAACCTCAATAATATATGTATTGGCGTTCACATGAATGTGGTATCTCAATAAGCACATTTCATTTTACCGCTATTGGATAAATTTACGCAATACACAACTTCAATCCATTAAAGATAACTCAATAAAAATGACTCGACCGAAGCCGTATACACAAATAATAAAACATAGTATTATTGTCTTTTGCACTAACACATACAAACCTTTCCTAGAGGCACAGCATCTGGCGTACAAATGTATTGTACCACCACACCTGCATATACACTAGTATTGAACACTTGTATTAAGTACGTTAATAGTTTTTAACGTACTTTCCCTACGTGTGACAGATAACATAAAAGCTACATATGATGCTAGGAGGTGGAAATAGGACAGAACTATTTTCTCGGGTCATACGAATTTATCCGTATTGTAACCATTGAAGTGAAGTTTGCAAAAGGTTTGCTAACGTTTAGCGCGAGATTTGAATCAAGGTTAATTTACTTTATACCGTTTATAGGTACATCTAGAGTTTCTATGTTAGCAATTGACCTGAAGTTTGCAATAGATTAGCTAACGTTTAGCGGAAGATTCAAACTAATTTAAACTTACTTCGTCGTTTTTTTAGATACTTTCTCTCGTAAATTATAGATTTATTCCCTAGGCATGCGTTGCTTTTTTGCATGTATGGAAGGCACGCCACTGGTAAATACCTACTATTGTACAAAACGTTAATCTTGCTTCATCAATAAAAACAATACGAAAAATGATTGATGCAAAGTTGTGTTTATTTTCAGGTACGTGGGATCCAAATAAGGTGAATTCTGATCAGATCTTCAAGTTATTTTATTTAATACATATAGCAGCCATGTTGGAGCCAGAAACTCAAGTGAGAGGAGTGGTAGTCATCATGAACTTTGAGAACATGGGAATGTCACAGGTAGTTATAATTACGTCAATTGTTGGGGACTGGAAAATATACAAAAGAGAAAAAAAAAATTAAAAATTATTTATCATAACATAAAAAAATCACTTAGGAATTAACTATAATAAAATTATATATTATATAGTCTTATCTCATTTAAAGTAATGTAACGTATGAATGTGGCCACTCGAAACTCTTTGTAACGTTTTTCTTCTCAGGGCAAATGTCACACGAATTTATCATGTTATAACTTATTTCATTTAACTTTGTTGACATGTGCTCGAATATTATATGTACCTACCTACCTAATAGTATAATATAAGATAATTTCATAAATATTTTCACATCATAGTAATTATATAAAATCTAATCAACCAAGCATGACTTTGATTTGCACTCAAAACAAATCAACTGTATAGGTACATTGTGTATGCGTTATACGTATTTCGTTTCTATATAGGCAAGGGAAATTAGAGAGTAATATAATAAAATCATACTTGTTATTGAGGATCCAATTGATAACATAGATAATTTACATAATGTACTTGTAATACACAATAAAATTTGTTCAACATCTATTAGTTTCCTCTATAACACACATATTATGTATGATATTATTTGCTGCACAAAGTTGACGGTAGTCGAGAAAATAAAGTCATAAACTTTCTTAGAAAAGATTAAGTTTTGAGTCAATAAATTGAATAATTAAATATAATACAACTATTCTTAAAATTCGTATGATAATTATCTTTATCTGGCAGATATCAGGTAGCGGTATACTTTAATTATAAAATTAAATAAATACTTCACATTATAATAATTATGTAGGTGGTAGCGAATACCTTCCTTATCAAAATTATCTATGCACTTTTTCATAACCATAACATCGAGTGATTTATGATAATATTTAAATTGACACGATCGATAGTTATATTTTATCATAAAACGAATATTTACTTCCTTTTCTAAATTATGTTGTTTTTAGAGGTTTTGTTTTTTGTAGTTTTGTACAAATATACCTAGCAGGTATATAAACCTATTATGTCAATGTCCATATAACTCTAGTTAGTCTAGGATATTTGTATGAAGTAGAGATAACGAGTGTCAATATTGTATAATAATTATAATAATATTTCTTTAGTAAAGAAGAATGCTAATCAATATTTATAAAATTTTGAACAATCTGGTGACCTCCGTCTCTGAGGTGACTTCTCTCAAAGATAGGAGCCACCTACATAATAATAGATAATATATGAGTTTAATATAAAACAATCTGTTAGGTAGAGTTTGGTGAGCAACAATAATTTATAATGATCTTTTGTATTATTTGTACAATGTAACTTTATAAATTATTGATCATTTAAGTATGTTTGTACACGCATAGTATTGTAGATATCATCTGTATTATTCCAATCCAAATAAAGCTCGGTGGTAGAAAATTATTATTATCCATACTTTGAAAATATGTGATAACAAGAATGTCCAGGGGGCCTAAAATGCCCACATTGAGCAATTCATCTACAGATGATTCATTTCCCGAATTGCCAGCAGATCCGTAGCAATTCCTCTAATTTTTGTAAAATGGTCACGATTGTATTTCATAAAAGTGTCACATTTCATCAAATGATTCATATTTGGTGAAATGTTGTCGTTAAATCGTTTTACTATTCCTTATATGATCCTATTATGATTCATATAAAGTGGCCTTTTTTAGCACCCCAGGGGTATGCATTACAAATAATGTTGTATTCTGAAGCATTCTTTAAATAGCTCTAGTTTCTGTGATGATGATGTACACATTAGTCTCACTTGGGTCATGTTATGAATTTGTCTGGTGATAGTGGACAAAAAATACAGTATCCAACATTATCGCTTTAAAAATTCTAAAGGGAAAAGCGAATGTGACGGTTTCTCAGTAAAATGAAGTAGCAATAAAGAGGACGACCTATATGTTCATGTTCATTAAATCTATTGGTTACTCCACTTCTGGTATGTCATACAGTCATAATTTTTTCTCAAAACTATATTGGCTTAGTTTTCGAGTCGTTTTTAATATTGAGATTTTTTTTCTTTTTGATACCTAGTTATTTTGTATTTTTATTTCAGGTTACAGGTTTGCCCCCGAAATTTGCAATGAAGCTGCTGACATTTATTCAGGACGCAATGCCAATAAGACTGAAGGAAGTGCATTTCATTCGTGAGCCATGGGTATTCAAGCTTGTTTGGAATCTTTTCAAACCATTCATCAGAGAAAAGTTGAAGAACAGGGTAAATACATAATAAAATTAATAAAACTTAGTACTGCAAAACGGCGGGATTATTGCATATAAACGTGCATATTTGTGTAATTTTTCGGGGATGCATTGTGCAATTGCATGATTCTTTTGTGATGTTGTAGTGACTCGCTTTGATACAAACACTGGCCAAGTGAGGCTGCTGCTGGTGCCGATTGCATATTCTTTATCTCCTTGCTTATTCGGGCACGAATGTGTACCCACATGGCGTTGTGTATTCTTTCTTTTCTTTTCTCATTTTATTATATGATGATCTATGATAACCAAAACATTTTTTAAATCTCCAGGATCCTCTACGTAATATAAAATCTGTTTCTCCAATTTTTTTTATTTCATCACCAAAAGTTTTCATTAGATATTTACAGATGTAGGTTTTTATTTAATTTGCTTACATTTATATTGTTTTTAACCGTTTTAAGTTAAAATTAAAATAGAAGATGAATTCACTATAACTGATTGTCGAAAAGTGAATAGCACTATATTACCCACACCGTGAATCCAATCTTCAATCTCTCGTTTGCAAGGCGAGTGTATTAGCCGTTAGTGCACCTATGTGAAGAGGTTCTTACTTTGCAAGTGGATGCATGATAGAGTGTCTGAAGTTAAAACCCGACTAGTTTTTCATATATTTTTTTTTAAATTATAATTTAAGATATTCTTCCACAAAAACAACATGGAGTCACTCCACAAATACTTGGAACCAAGTCACATTCCTTCAAACTACGGCGGAAAACTACCAGCCATTGACTACACAGGAAGGGATTGGTATCCTACCGTTTTAGACCACATAGAGGACGTCAAAGCATGGAACACTTACGGACATGTAAAGGCTGATGAAAAAGAAGAAAATGCCAAAAAGTAGATTTAAACATTCATATTTTATAATAATTAGGTAATAATCGTAAATTGGAGGATATTATTTTACATGTTAAATTTTTTATAAATAATTCCAATAATTTATTTTTTTACTCGAGGCTAGGTATACAATTTGCTTGTAAATACTTAAGTTTCGTGATATTATATAGGTAGATACTTGTTCATATTTACATTACTCAGGATCCAAGACTTGTAATATAATGTATACATTGTGTAGTTGATGAATTTCAACGTAGGTAATAATTATTTCTCAGAGCAATCAAGAGTACGTAAGACGTAAATATTCTTTAAAAATTGTTAAGTTTGATTCCTTTGGCATATTTAATTTTTAGATATTTGAATGATAAAACTTTTCTAAATCATTCGCAAATGAGTGGATGGATAATCTTGAGAAATAGAATATAAAAAAGGTTTATTAATTTTACCATTAGGCTACATGATAATATAATATTTATAAATATGTGTTATTAACATCATTAATTTATTGATTAATAATGATTTATGTGACTTGCCATTGAAATGTCATCGAACAATCACCTTCTCGGAAAAGATGTTTATTGAATATGTAGCTATTGACACCGCAAATCAATACTATAATTTATTATAAACTATTTTTACTTACTTTATTGTAAATATAACTAGTAAAACGTATACCTATTAACTTTTATGTATATTTAAAAAAGGAACTGTACGAGTCCATGAAAACAATCAGAAAATGGAAATATTGTTACTCGAAGTAATAAAACATATTATTGTTTGAAAAGTTTCAAGTACAAAAACCCAAGATAATTATAAAGTAACATGGTATGGTTGTCTTCGAATGGATACGTCATAATATATCAGATTATTTTTACCGAATTTCAAAAGCCTTTATACTCTTATTGCTTTAAAGAAAAATGAAAGGAAATAAATAAATCTACTTAAATAGACACTTATGTATATGGATGCTTCATGTATAGTTATTAATATATAACGAAATATTACATTTACTACAATAATTTAGTAAGCACGTTAAGTAATTTAAAATAATGAATGTTAAATTTTCTATCGAAATAAATAAAACAAGTGTTTTATTCTACTATTGATTTATTCGATGAGAGAGACGTCTTTCGTCTTATGAGGACATTGATTGGCAATGTCCTCATAAGACGAAAGACGTCTCTCTCATCGAATAAATCAATAGTAGAATAAAACACTTGTTTTATTTATTTCGATATGGAATTCTACTACCTAAACACCGACACTGTGAATTAAATTTTCTACATTGTGAAGTAGAAGAGATTAATCAATGCACACAAGTAGCTATTCGGAAGTTGCGAATTTAAATTGATATTTAAATTAGTATAAAGTGTGACAATATTAAAATTAGAGCATAATAATATTAATGTTCCTTTGAAATATTATTAAATGTCTATGTTAATGGGATTCATATGTATACGACTATTGAAGAAAAATGTGACTTTTTTTAGATAAGAATATAATATTGAGATTCGCTTACTCATTGAGATCTGGACTTTGAATTGAAAATGTAATAATGAATACTTTGACAGCTTTTTTTATAAAAAAATAATGATAAACTTTGTAATTTGTATTGTAAATACAACGTTATTGTGAACGACTAAGTGTTAATATACAATGACATAATATTTTGTTGTAAAATATCCTTATCATTGCTGAAAATAAAGAAACTTTTAATAAACATCTACATGTCTATTATTTACAATTTTTTATACAAAATATTCACATTGACACGTAGTTAAAATACATTTTTGCAACTCTATTCTCAAGTATGGCAATATAATTATGCTAAAGCTAATCTGTACTTATTACTACTACTACACACCATCCTGGCAAATCCCACAAGTGGGGTAGCCAGCAGAACAGCTGAATGTAATAAACATGTAGTCCGTTTTCTCATATCAAAATCTTTTCATTTTATTTATCTATCTTTATATATTTAGTTATTTATCTTTTTTTTTACTTCTCAACCCTCTCCAGTTTTGGTCATAGATATTTAAAGCGTCTACTATGAATTAATAAATACAAAGATGTGGAATGTGACAAGACGTGCCTGTCCGCTCAGTTATGACCGTCTTCAAAAGCAGCAACTCATTGGGTACATCTATGTACAAGTTTTATTTATTTATTCTTTAGTGTTACATTTAAAACAAATACAATCAATGTACGGAGGGCGAGTTTATCGCAGTGGCGCCATTTCTTCCAACTAACCCAAATATAGGTATGATACACATGTAATAAAAGTGAAGGTAGGACTACGGGAAAGATAAGGTGAAAAGAAATTGTGATCCTACATAAGTTATCAATATATATTATAAATCTAAGTTTATTTTTATTTTATTTTCTCAATTCACGGCCTGGGCCTTATACATGTTAATTAAATATAATTTTCATAATGTACACAAACAGTATTAAAACATGTGGATACACAACATAATAAATAGACAATAAAACAAGAACCACAAATGAATAAAAATTAAAATATAGTTACATGGATTAATGGATGGGAAGTTTTGTAGATTTTATATGTCAACTTGATATAATTACTAACGAATTGAGAGATCTAAACGTATAACTGGACATGTTCGTTTACATCTCTTCTGGCATATATACTTGCATTCTTCACCCATGTGAATTTCCAGCCTTAGGATTTGGATTTTGTTCGAGCGTCTCTGAACAGCAATTTGCTTTGTAGTGTAAGATATTCTAAAATATTAATATCCCAATATCTTCAGTCAATAGTTCACGAGTTGATTTTCCTCCAGTTAAAAGACATTATCTAAATTTTTTAATCGGAAAGCTTAATTAAGATAATTTTTGGCCGGTCCTTTTTTTTTTTTTAAATATATATCTGGGTTTTTGTTATAAACCCAAATACAACCTTATACACCTTTCGCAGTAGGCTACTAAAAGCTTGTGTCGTGAAAGGGGAGTTTGCCGGCACCTGGTATCGAACCACGGACCCCATGTTCACGAGGCCGAGACTCTACCTCTCTACCTCCAGGCTACCGACGAACTCAAAACTTTGTTACAGAATCATGTGTAACTCTGTACATCGAAACTGTAGCGAAATAGTTTTGGGTAGTTAGACTCTTATTTTACTTGCTTTAGATTTCATAGTAGAGTGGTGATAGGTAAATAAAAAAAACTCATTAGAGAAATATATAGTAGATTTATAAATAAATAACTATTTGTACCTAATAAATAAATAATACAAATAAATAAAGTCATATTAGCTTATAGAAGCCTTTACATGGGATATTTGATTTAATAAAATGGTGGCTTATCCTTGGTTGTCAATGAGTAAATCCCATACCTGAAAATTTTATGCATTTATGAAAATTCTTGATAACAAACATTAGATACTATCAGGCGATAATGATAATGTAGATAATATGTCAATATGCTCTTTTAATTAATAGTAAATCACTGTAAATACTGATTTTGTTTGTTCATTATTTAATTCTCACGATGATTGTTTTGAGGAATTTATAATTATAATTTTATATTTGTAAGATATTGATAGCATACTGTCAAATGGTTATGAAAAAAATCTTTTGTAGAACGCAGTAACATTATAATTTTTGAATTAAATCAAAGTTTTATCGAGACAAAAGGTTAATGAATTAAACATAAATGTAAATGTAGGTGAGAATAATAAATCAAAAGTAAATTTCAGCTTTAAATTACAATAGTTCAATTAAGTGGTTTGTATTTGAATAAAAAAGATGTAATCAGTTTAACTTACTTCTTAGAAATATGTTTTCCTCCCATTCTTCCCTTTACTATGGATGAACATCTGTCTTGTACAGCTTCTAAGATGCTATTACATCTAACACCAATGAAAACTGACTCATTGGCTTTAATTGAATATATAAATAGATCCACAGCTCTTTCTCCAGAACAAGTTGCCAAGAAATCTATTCCACAGCCAGGCTGAAGTTTTCCACCATTTGGGAAGAAGTCCGCATGACCCATCGTTATTGTTGGACCGATAAATCGTCTAGAACCTGTGTGTATGACTTCTACATATTGTGCATCGTTTGAATAAAGTCGTTCTTTGGGGCTTAATTTGCACATTGGCGATATGGGATCTAATGCTGCAAAAATATAGTTTGATCGTAAGTTATGTTTGCTCACCCATATCTACATACAATACTTATATGGTAAGTACCTACCAGTGATTGCTGATACTTTTGGTTTCAATCTTTTACAAGCCAACCCTGCCAGATGGGCGCCGAGACCATATCCAATAAAATGTACTCGGTTGAAATCTAATCGTTGATGTTTCATCAAGTAGTCCAAAAACTCTGTAATATGACGAGCTGTTGCATTGAGATTTTCAATAACTTCAGAATATGACTGCGTAGCGAGGCCACTCCAGTCAACCAAAATTACATTTACATCCATCTCTTCTAGATACGCTGTAAAATATATAAACAAATTTTTACTGATATAATAAAAAACGAAATTAACAAGAACTTGGTAAGATAGCTGGTAGATCCTACCATCTTTGAGTTGAGTACTGAATCTAGAAAATCGATCTGCATACCACCCATGGACTAATACTTTAGTATCTCTTTGATTCACACCAATCATATCAATATTCCAGTAGAAATTGGGAAACATGCCCAAATCTTTCCCACTTCGTATTGTATTTCTGTAAATTATGAACAAGTAATTCAAAATTATTGTTTTTTAATATCTCAGATGCAACAAAAATGAATTGTTTGTATATTTCGAATAAATTTCATAAATGAAACACACAGACTAATAATAATAGTCGGTGTGTTGTTTACCTTAATAATAAGTACCTACATAATAGTTAAATAATTTACTTATGTGAGACTAAAAATTAGAAACTGTACTTACCTGTTAAATAACCAGAAACTAGGCTTAAGGGAATCTGAGGAATTAACATCGTCGAGACTGGTTGACGTAGTAACTGAAAATAAAAAAAAACATTCTTAACAATAGCAAAGTTCGTAATTTATTCAATAGTATATTTTGCCTGAGCACCTCAAGGAAGCTACGTCTACAAATTCAAAATACCTAGGACACTACGCATATTATTCTCATTTATTTAACAAAAACAACATTAGAATATACATTTTGAACACAATATAAGATTAACAATAAAATTTAAATATAACATTAAATAATAAAAACAATAAAATATTAAAATAAATTTATAATCAAAATGTAGAACCCCAACATTATTCGAGTTGATTCTTCCATATGATGTCCTATGAAAATAGTACAATCATGAGAGATCACTTACAGAGCTACAGGGACAAAAACCTTCTAACTATCCTGGTGGACGATAAAAGAACAGCCTTCTGCATGCTGTATTTGAGCCTGTCATCTACTCCCAGATTTCTGAGATAGCTTGACAGACTCTTAGGTATTAAGCCATTATTATTATTATCCTAAAAATATCATCCTGCACCGAGACCATAATAGCTTTTGGCCAAGGCGATTTGGGCAGGAAAATATGTAGTTTATGAAATTAATGCTCTATGAATGAAAATATTTTTTTTGACAGATTTTTGTCAACGTTAATCACGTAATAGATAATAATGAAAAAAATATTAATATAACTTCATCCATGAACAAACTATTTTCATACTGACAGGTGAAGTTCGCAGATATTTATTTATTTATTTGTATTACAAAGCATTTGAACAGAAATAATTTACAAATCACAAATATAAACAATGCATTATCCTACTCAACTTGCATCCATCATTTCATAATTCGCTATATTACACTAAGCCCACAAGGTTGCCATTCATAATATATCAACTTTTATCTTATTATCAAGAGTTCCTGAAACGCTGCACGTTTATATATTTAATATTATACTATAATATCGAGTGGAGAATACAACATACCCACATTAAATACCTACGCACTGTTAAATTACTTTTTATGTACATAAAGTTTAATACTTATCATTTAATTATATATTTATTTATTATAAACTACCTACGCGTAATAAGGATACATATATATTCATAAAGATACACTTGAATTTTTATTACCTACTTTTCACAATGTGAGACGTAATTTATCGCATAAATATAGGTAGGTACTTAGATTTATTGTAAAGCAAATCTCTAGATTGATATATAATTTTAATAACATAATTATGTAAATACACATACCTAATATTGTGATGACCAAATACGTCAAAATTCCACAATAAATCTGATTACTTACACTTGACATTCTCAAACGAAAATTATTATATCATACCTAGTATGTATTT